>RQTK01000084.1:838682-854637 GCA_003991915.1 Elysia chlorotica
AGATAGATAGATAGATAGATAGATAGATAGATAGATAGATAGATAGATATATAGATAGATAGATAGATAGATAGATAGATAGATAGATAGATAGATAGATAGATAGATAGATAGATAGATAGATAGATAGATAGATAGATAGATAGATAGATCATACTTCCTCGCCCTTGTCATTACATTTTATTACATTGTTTGTGGAAAAAGCCAAGTCGAATAAAATTGGTCTTCTGAGGCACCAGACGCTTACTATAGAAAAAAGATAAAGGAATGTCAGGGAACAGAGAGGTAAAGCATGCAAAATCGAACAACTATCTTCCCAAATTACACAGGTTTCACACAAACACATACAGTGGAAAAGCCCGATACCTTAACTAGAATAGTCTACTAAAGTGGTAGAAAAACAAATTTGTTATCAAAATAGAAGCACTTATGGGTTGTAGTAACTACCTAGCTAGTTTGTCAACATTTGTCACGGTGCACCCTAGTGATATGCATACAATTGAAGGCTGGGAAATGAAAATGTGATTTAGCTAACTAATACAGTCATGATTTTGTGGTTTACTAGCGAGTAAGGAAAATATCTTGAGCAAAAAAAAAAAGAAATTAATTTGTAATATTGATAAGGTAATTCAAAACGTTATACGGTTGGAACAGAACAAAACACACATATATTGAAGACACAATGCGATTCGATAGACTTCATATTGAATGAAATCAACATTAACTTGTGCGGGTTTGAATGTGATGCAGCTTTCAAAACACTAAAAATGCAGTTTCAAACCTTGCCAAGAAGTTAACTTCATCTACATTAGAAACTCATTGTAAAAGAAGCATTTCGACCAAGCCGAGTTGCATGTCTTGATATGACTTGCAAAACACCGAAGTGACAATGAGTCATCACTGTATTAACATGACAATTATTGTATTGCTATAATAATGTATGGGTATGAGAGAGAGAGAGAGAGAGAGAGAGAGAGAGAGAGAGAGAGAGAGAGAGAGAGAGAGATGATTGAGTTTGTATTCAAATATGGAAACTGGAAAGGCCTACTAATCCCATTGTCCCTGCTTTAAAATTTTAATTAATTCTTATGGCTTTTAGTACACATATGTGGCGCGGGTTGATTGAGTTGAGTTGGTTTAACGACTTTAGTCAGCACTATATATAATTATGCTATAATGTGCACGGGTCCCAATTTTATTTTCTGCCACACACGAGACAGAGCAAAGAAAACTGGACTTCTGACTCAGCCGCCGGTCACATTATAGTGAGACCGAGATACCAATCAGTTACAGGGAACGAAAACGGACAAAAAAAATGAACCCCGATCGTAGGATTTGAACTGCGGACCTCCCGATTTAGAGACAAACGCTCTACCACGTGTGCCAGTTCGCCTCCAAATAGATGTGGCGATGTTGATTTAAGTCGTACAAGATGATTTCTATAAAGTTGTGGATTTTTCGAATTAGTGATAGTGTTTTATTCTTTAAAACCTCGTAGCTTTCTGTTCCTTTTTATATTATTAAGGAAACTTCGAACGTAATAGGGTGGAAACCAAGGACACATCAGACAAAGCACAAGGCCTTTAAGAGTTTTGTGATCTGTGAAGCTCGCAGGCTATAGAATGATTGTGTTGCAAGCACTTACCATTCTAGAATTATAGACCTATATTTGTATGTACTGCTATTTTAAAACACTACCCACGGTTGCCGCCCAAGAAAATTGCAGAATATAACAGTACCGAACTACCCGGTATAACCAGCATAGGCAGAACCGTGGCTTATCACAAGATTCAGAATCAGAACCAGCCTGACAGGTTTCGAATGTCAGGCATTAGAGATTTTGTGATGACGGGACCGATAGCGGAACGAGGACGACAGGAAGGGCCTCTGCATCGCCATCCATTCGTATATGTGTACATATGGTAAGCATAAATAATATTTATGGAGGCGATGAGCGATCAGAAAAACCCATGCCTACAGGGTGTGATTTTGTTATCAGCGAGCGCCGTGCGTATCGCAAAGCCTATATTGTGCATACACAACACGACAGACAAACAGCTATGTCTGGGTGCCTCCAACAGCCACGATCAGACCAATGAATGCCTTAATCGCCCACATTACAAGGTTTCTTACAAATGTAAGGCTATTATGTTTTAGTTTTTAAGCCTGTCTACTCGGAGGGCCAGATAGATCAGACATCTAGAAGTGTAAAATACGACAAATAGCAGCAATAAAAAATAGGGATCTTGCTCAGAGTGATTTCTACACGTCCCTACGGATTAGTTATACGGGTGGAGCAAGTCCCTCTATACGGCTATGGGTGGAGCTGAATAATAACCTTAGTAGAAGTGATAGAAAAAGAAAAACATGAAAGAGGGGGAGATAAAAGCGAAATAGGGACAGAGGTGTGTGTGTATATATATATATATATATATATGTATATATATATATGTGTGTGTGTATATATATATATATATATATATATATATATGTATAGAAACCTTTGGATATATATAATATAGAGAAGATAGAGAGAGAGAGAGAGAGAGAGAGAGAGAGAGAGAGAGAGAGAGAGAGAGAGAGAGAGAGAGAGAGAGAGAGAGAGAGAGAGAGAGAGGCGTCCATGTTGAAATAAAATTATTCTTGAGAATGCCTTAAAAAGGAGGGATAAGTGTCTTGACAATACTGAACCAGGTTCGGGACCCACAATCAAAGACCATTGTGTTGTCCCTAAGCCGGCATGGAAATCATATCAAATTCATTCTCACGCCTCACAGTGTTAATGAACTTCACACCATCACGATGTAACTAATGCATGAGTCTAAACGATAAAGTGGTAGGTGGATAGACATATTTCTTATATTCCCATTTTCAATAAATTTATTATGGTGAACACCTATTTGTGCAATAATTAAGCGACAAAATTAAGAAAGTGCGACTAAAACTTGTTCTAATTTAAACCCACGCAAAACTACAAGACAAAATTAATCGTTCTCAAGATAATCAGTGAAGGCTTGCTGGAAAGCTAATCTATCTTTGATGCTACAGACTAATCATTCTACGTTAATCTTGTAGCCCTTGTAATGTTAATGTTTTTCCGGCGACCAAGGCATTCATTGGTCTGATCTTGGAACAACACAACCCTGTGTTGTATTGTGCATAATGCCGGACTTCCGAGACCCGATGAGCAAGTTAGAGCTATGCACTGACGAGTATAGTGTATAAAGTTCCAATCTCAGCTGGTAATGCGTCCGACCATCCACACCTGTGTCCTTAGGCCTATAGGACGCTTCTCAAATCATAGGGCAAGTACAACTAAAAAAAAATGCAATGCACTAACCATAGTCTCCATCTCGGCCAAGCACGAATTTCGATTTTTAAGCTCTTTCACACATAACAAAAAAACAACAGTTTCTTAGACTCGACTTCACTTAGTAAGTAATAATAAACTCCACTAACTTAGTACGTGATATGATTCGCCAATGTGCGAAAATAGGGCACAATATGGACGAAATTTCGCTAAGGCCCATTGGTTTAAACAAACAAAATTAAGCAAATTAACCTTTGTAAAGGGTTGGAAGTCTATAGACCTCGGCAAAGTCTCGAAAGTGGAAACTAGATCGAAACCGATCTAGTTTAGAGCTAGATAAAGAAAATGGGTGACGCGTTCTTTGATATCTTCACATAGATATGTAGCTATTTATAGATGTATGTATCTTCACAATCTGCACAGTACGTGTTTACGTGCATGGTGCCTATGTATGTGTGTGTGTGTGTGTGTGTGTGTGTGTGTGTGTGCGTGTGTGGTGTTTTTTTTAAACATTTTTAATGAACGGCACATAAAAATTATTTGAAATACTTTTTTATAGAAATTGAGTAACCTTCTTTCAAAAACAATTATTTGCCGAAATCATTATGACCAAGAGTTACCCATAGAGCCTGAAGAGTTGGGCAGTGCAAGACTGCACCCATCTTCTGGAGTTGTTTGTTCACGATCCAAATAAACAAAGTTTTGAAATTGTGATAACATTAGACTATCACTAATTTATTAAGTAAAGAAATCTTAGAGACTGCATTATTGTACATCATATGATAACAGTTCTTCGACTAATTTCATTCTTGTTTCGTTCACTTCATCTACCACAATTAGCAGTTACCCTGAATTGCGAATTTGACCACCCCCTGTTTATATACCGAGTCTCTTTTACTCTACTTGCACATTATAATTGTCTTAGAACCTCACGTTTTCCAAGCAACTAACGAGCTCGGAACTGTTTAGGCCTACAGTACGTCAAGGCTCTGTTTATTGCAGGCTGTGCTGAGACCAGCTCTTCACCCACACATGATAGACGCGCGCACACACACACACACACACATACATAGGCACCATGCACGTAAACACGTACTGTGCAGATTGTAAAGATCATTAAAAATGTTTAAAAAAAACACCACACACGCACACACACACACACACACAAACACACAAACACACTTAGACATACAAACACGTAACTTTTAAAAAATTGAAAATCGAGACGACATAACACCGCAATACTTTACCAATTCAACAAAATATCTAACACTAAGATCTAAGATATTAGAGAGAGAGAGAGAGAGAGAGAGAGAGAGAGAGAGAGAGAGAGAGAGAGAGAGAGAGAGAGAGAGAGACAGACAGACAGAGAGGGAGAGAGAGAGAGAAACAGACAGACAGACAGAGACAGAGAGAGAGATAAAGCGGTAGGTAACACCATCTAGCCATCCATAAAATGTTTACATGTATAAGCTAAATCTGGCATTTTGATAGCAGAGTGTAAATTGGTAGAGGTCCTGGGCGAAAATCTAAATATCACCCGGTTAGATCCATTCTCTACTCTTCACCTGGTCTCTACCAACCACCAGTCCAGTCTCTCTCCCTGGCCATGACCCCCAATAACTACCCACCAGATGGTGGATCTGCTATGGCTGTAAGCAGTTTATCTGACTTTCAACTTACGCACAGGCCAAAATCCATTTAAATCACTTTTTATCCTATAGATGTTGTTATAAATTGCAAAGTTGTGTATAATTTTCAACATAATTTTAACAAATTTTTTATTTTTTCCTTGTGTATTTTTCCTTATGAAAATGAATAAGAGACAACAATATCCCCATAAGGATTCTTGTGTAGTAAAATGTTCATTATAACAATTACTGCAGTGCGCTGTTGATTTGCGCATGCATGAATCCAACCTATAATTTTTAATTATGGTTTAAGGCCTTTGCAAATCGGATTGTAGAAACTTATTCAGGAAGAGTTTATTTAAAGATATCGAAGATCTTCCTAAAGATGAAGAAATAATATGTAATTTACCCTCCCCTATAATATAGAAGAAACACCAACGCCAGATGTTTAGAGATAGGCGAAATAGACCAACAACCGCGCTAGTATCAGGCTAGTTTAGCCAATGAGAGACATTAGTAAAACCGTGTGTGGTATGTTTCATAATAATATATTATGCTAACATAAATTTACACTGACAGTTCATTACCTCGAAGTAGATTTATGACAAAAGTAACAGTTATGATACATTTTGCAGGGCTCTTATTAAGGTTACTTGGTGTTTTCCCCTTTATTTGACACACACTTAGGTTAAATAATGAGGCTCAAACTATTAATCAGTTCCGCTTAGACATACCCTTAAGCTGACACGATTCGCGTTAAATTTACCTATTTTGTATACCGTTGTTATGTTTTCTTAGGAGGAAACTTTTTCGAATTATTGGTTTCCCCGATAAACTGGTTGCTGATCAAACCTGCTTGGATTATCTCTCCTCTTGTCCTTCAGCATTGAGGATTATAAGTTGAATAACAGAATACTACAAGTAAAACATTGGGATATGATTGTATTTGAAAAACAACCCCCCCTCTCTCTCTCTCTCTCTCTCTCTCTCTCTCTCTCTCTCTCTCTCTCTCTCTCTCTCTCTGTCTCTATTTCATAACTTAGAAGTCCATTTTGATCTCTATGTTAAAAATTCACCGTTTTGTATTTAATATACCACTGCAATTATCGTCTGGAGATAGGATGTCACTGCCCAAAAATACCAATTACTGCAAAGTTGACCTTAACCTCGCCGGGACTACTGGAACAAATGATCTGACCATCCCGATTCACCGAAGTGAGTCACTGAATAATTATGACTGAATCTCAAAGGAATTCCCTACAAGCTACATCTTTGTCACTACAGCTAGACCGAGCAGCTGTTGACTTATTTATGTTAACACAGAAGTTGCAATTTAGAAAATATAAGGGACTTCAGATATATAGTTTATTTCTATATCACAGCTACAGTTAAAAAAACCCATAAAAACAGATACACAAAAATAGACGTAACTTCAAGTTTCAAAAACTCCAGGTCTTCACCAGAAGGCACTGCCGGTATGTTAAGAATCTCTTTATAAATATTTGATAAAACATAAAAATATACGTTTTATAGACAGTAATGTATAACGAGTTTCACTTATTAGTATTAAATATTGGATCTGGGCATACAGTTCTTTGAGGTTTCTGATCGTTTTACCAAGGAACTGTTTTTCATATTATGCCACCTTCAAATTTAGATAAGATAAGACAAGATAAGATAAGATAAGATAGGATAAGATAAAATAAGATAAAACTTTTTTGAGCAATAAGAGAAATTTGCTTTACTTTCATTAGATTGTCACAAAAAAAGCATAATAAGTTATCATAAAGGAGTTGAACGATATTAAAAATTCACACAAGATCACAATATAAAAGGAATGTTGGTTAACAAAATTCGTAACACACACACACACACACACATAGGTAGTGAGAAGAAACCCATTTGTATGCAGTGGATATATGTAACAGAATACAGAGACAAAAATATGTTTACTTATTCAATTATCAATGTGGATTATTAGTTTGCTGAGTGCTATAATATTATATAAAATACCTCCCACTAAGCTACATGCAGGTAAGAGCAATTGTTGAATGTATTAATCAAAGAGCTGAAGGTTAGAGCATTATTTCCTTAACAAACGAGCATTGGTTTTAACTTTGACGTATGACTAGTCCAGCTTAATGATGGTTTTTCAATGAATGTCAAACGAGGCTGTCAAACCTAAAGAGGATAGAGCAAGGTTTTCAAAGAAGACCTATCACTCGTGAAGTAATAGCTTGAAAAACATATTTTTAGAATTCTTTTTCTTAAACCATTATTTTTCTTTATTTAAAGCTTTGGTTCATGGGGAAATAACATTCGATTCTTAATAGATTGCATATCGAATGGTGCTGTACATGTAGGGTAAAATGCGATACTTTGAAAATCCTAATCGCCATCGTCTATTATTGTTTTAGCCAGCAGCATGAGATATAATAGGAAAAAAGCATTCTTGTCGTATACTTGAGCATGCAGTTATTATTTTACTACACGGTGCCAACGCAATGGTCCCAAAGGAAAGATAATTCTGTAAAATGCAAAGAATAATTTGATCAAGAGCTACAATGAAAGAAGACTAAAAAGAAGAAGAAAAAAGTCCGATGAAACACAGATCTAGAGGTTCTAATAAAGATAGTTTTAGGTTCGAAGATCGTTCAAGAAAATGCAGATGGGTGAAAAGGAAGCGACATGGGGTGAAAGAAGAGAAAGGGCTGAGGAAGGAGAGAAAGAAATTCAAAACATAACAAAGAATTAACAGTAATAGGGAGAGGGGCTAATAGAACTAGACATTTAAAATGAGAGATATATAGAGAGATCGATAGATAGAGAGAGAGGGGGGACTGTGAGAGAGAGAGAGAGAGAAAGTGAGAGGGGGAGAAAGAGACGGATAGAGAATGGGAGAGAGGGAGAAAAATAGAGAGGAAAAGAGAGAGAAAGAGAGAGAGAGCTAGAGAGAGAGAAAGAGAGAGAGAGAGAGAGAGAGAGAGAGAGAGAGAGATCAGCGAGAGAGATCAGCCGCTTAAAGCTCTGGATTTACAAAAACTGATCACGAGGTTCAAATTAAAATTGGCACCCCTTTGTCTATATAGGCCATTTCAAGCTAAAACTTATCAAAGATTACATTACGATTGTGAGGGCCGTTACGGTAATGCTTTGGACTTATGAGCAAAAGATCCGAGGTTCAAATCACAGATGGTGCCCCAGTCCCTGAATAGGGGATGTAAAAATAATCAAGGGTTCATTAACTAAATTTTTTCAGCTTCTAAGGCACTCATTATACTTTTTTTCATTGCAATGAGGAATTACCTTTTACCCCTATAGAAATGCATAAAGCAATCACCTAACACTCACCTACAAGAAACCACACAGAACCCCCAAAAGGAAGAAAAGGAAAACAAGCAAACCCTGACTAAAACACGAAATAAGGAATGTGATAATTATTATATCATTATCGTCGTGTCATTAGGATTGTGAATAAAAAATCAACGGAATATAAAAATAAAAGACAAAAGAAATGGATTGACCAATGTGCTTAGTTTGGGTTTTATTGTGTGTGAGAAGTGAGCTTGGGTGTAGATAATGGCCCCATGACATTTGAAGTTAACGCTTATTCATGTACCTAAAAGGGTAGTCTCGCGGTAAGAGATGACTGTGTGACATTTGCTTTGGTAGTGGGAACTTAGCTTTGCCATATTCATTATGACAAGTGTTAAGGTATTAGTTGGTCTTTTTTGTTGGTTTTTCTCCGTTCTCTGTGATAAATAATTTACCTGGTCTGGTAGGCCCATATATTGTCCATCTATCGTTTATCGTTGTAAGGATATGTAAGAAAACTTTTTGGTTTGTTTGTTTTATAATCATATGTATCTAATCGATTTTCACCCTCGTTGAATTTGATTCATATTATGATTTTAGTAACTCGTATAATTTATACCACCAAATATTGACAAACCATCTGTGAAACAGAACTAGTTAGAGAGAGAGAGAGAGAGAGAGAGAGAGAGAGAGAGAGAGAGAGAGAGAGAGAGAGAGAGAGAGAGAGAGAGAGAGAGAGAGAGAGAGCGAGAGAGAGAAAGAGAGGGGGATAGAGAGAAAGAAAATTATGTTGTAGAGCGGACGTTAGAAATAGTTAAACAAGGATTCCCAGATAAAATGAATCACAGAGAATGAATGAGAAGAGCAGTAAAAAAGTAGAGAGCGGAACAAAAAAAGATCGATAGTGAGAGAGGGAGAAGAGTAGTTGGGGATAGCCCTGCCCCCCCCTCCCCTCTAAAAATATTATAAACATGTATGTATTTTTTTAAAATAAAAAATGAGGAGGTTGTTTATCCCAAGTTGCCAGCTCATCTCTCGTGCCGTTCGCCCCAGCCCTGAGAGAAGTTGGTCAAGGCTGGTCACTGGGTTCGCCCGGGGCAAGAAGACAACATCTACTCTGCGACCAAGATGGGTATGTTCACTTCTTGCACCGAGTTGGGCTACCCAGGCCACGGAATCTGGGCGGAGCCTGGAAGGGTGGGGCAGGGACGATCTTCGATCGCCGGGGAACAGTAATTACTATACATATATAACTATTGAGATGTTCAGGAAGGCGAAATAAAACAAGAGATAACACAGCTATTACAGTTGCGTTTAATGTAAAAAATCGAAAACAAAAACGAAAGCCACAAATACAACGAAAGAAACAACAAACAGAGAAAAAGTAAAAAGAAAATGTAGCGTGAATTTAACAACCTCAAAGCGAGAGGAAAGAAAAGGAAAAAAAAAAGTTTTGTATATTCACTCCGTGATAAAAATGTTTAAAAAAAAACTTGCGATAACTACAAGTATAAAAGAAAAAGAAAGAAGAGAAATTGAGTGCAGGGGTGTACTAGAGACACGCAGAGTGAGTGAGAGAGAGAGAGAGAGAGAGAGAGAGAGAGAGAGAGAGAGAGAGAGAGAGAGAGAGAGAGAGAGAGAGAGAGAGAGAGAGAGAGAGAGAGAGAGAGAGAGAGAGAGAGACTGAAATAGCGAGAAAGATGAGAAAGAGAGAAAGATGAAAAAGAGAGAAAGATGAGAAAGAGAGTGGTTGAAGGAACGAAGAATGGTGAATAAACACTTGAATCACTACTAAAAACGTGATTCCTTAATGCTTAAAGAGCACGAAGAAGACATTTAAACCTACTCACCCACAGAAACTGTAAAGAGTTCTCTTATACTGAACAGCGACAACCAATAATATCTAACACTAAATGAATAAGAAGGTCCGACGTACACAATAATGGTACAAAATAGAAACTCGTGTTTTGAATAATACCTTCAAGATATTTGTAGAGCCGAAACAATAGGGTAAATTTCTTTTTCTAGACCGTTTACTGATTATGGTAGTGCATTCTGGAATTCGTCCTTGAACAGCCCAGAGAAACGGCACGGGAGATCTAGAGCATGTGGGCTGTGTCCCTTTTCACTCTTGTTTATTGGTTCATGTGAAAAGAGTCGAAAAGGGAAGGGTGGAAGGGAAGCATGCTTAGCATGGTTTTGGGTTGAAGAGGATGTGCCCACTACTGCCCACCCCCTAGAGTTGATGGAAGGGCGGAGGAAGTGAAGATTGGTAACTAATGTTTGGAACATTTTATGGCTCGTTATATTTATGAAGAGGGGGAGGGAGGGTAAGGGATCAAGAAAGAGAACTATATTGATAAATTGAGGACATTAAAAGGGGTGGGGAGAAAAGATGGAGGGGTTTAAAAACAAAAGAGAAAGAGAGAGAGAGAGAGAGAGAGAGAGAGAGAGAGAGAGAGGAAAGATGGAAAGAAAGAAATGGAAATGATAAAAATAGAAAGTGTAGGAAGGGAGGGAGGATGGAAAGAGACTGAAATAAGAGAAAAGAGACTAAAGAGAGAGGTAGATGGATATATACATATGTAGAGAGAGAGAGTAAAATACAGAGAGGGCAGTGAGAGAAAGAGAGACAGACTTTCAAATGTAATTATAACTATTAGCATTCGCGTGCATACTGATTGATCGAGACGAGTGCTGGTAGGGCCGACTAGTATGCAACACAGGAAGAGAGGAAAATGTACAACATAAGGAGTAAAAACTAATGTGTGCATAATGAGTACAGGAAAAGTATGGTGAGCGGACGTGTGCGAGAAATGAATCATGGGACCGGGGGGGGGGGGGTTTTAGATGGGGAAAAAAGTTATCGTGGAGAAGGGGGGGGGGGTGAGTTTTAGATGGGAGTCGGAACGACGTTGATTACCAAACAATGCTACTATCGATCGGAAAGATTAGACACAAAATATATTCAATTTAGAAAAGAGCAGACTCGCCTTTATCGGCTTGATTATTTTCGAGATTCAGATGAAAACAATGAACTTACATCAAAGTTATTAATGTTCATTTATTAGGTCCTTGGTTATGTATAGATCTACTTCCTACATGGGAATCGTCTGGAAAAAACTGTCTCAAATATTTGTAGACCGTAATTAAAGAAAGAGTTCATAAAGTTTTAGAGATTCACAAGGGCTAGAAACAACAACTACTTTTGCAAGTAGACGTCCTTACAAAAATACATCCCAAAATATCATCCAATTTAACTTATTTCTAATTTTACATAAGATTTTTATTGTGGCAATCAGGGAATAAATATCTTTAAAATATCTCTTGGCAAATAAAGTGTGTAATAATCGTGGATGGATTCATTGACTGGCTCAACATGCTCGCAACATACATGTCTCAGATCAAATTTCTCTGGGACATCAATACACCAGTGTCAAACCTAGGTTTAGCGAGCATGGCGAAAAGCATGCAAAGCAACTTAAAACCGATGAACTCTAAGTGAGAAGATGCGAGATGGGAAGAAGATAGTAACGATTAGCCCAACAGGGTTGGCAGGCGTACACGGTGGTGCGAGCCGAATTACGCTGAGCGGTCTTCCAGCACTTGAAGTAAGGCAGGCCTGGCTTTGAGCAGAAGAGATCAATACTTTGTCCTAGATAACCTAGCTGTAAATGTGAGAAGTGATCAAGGCCACGAACAAAGAATAGGGAGGCGGGGATTACTGCTGGTAGGAATTATGTACAGCTTTGGTTGTAGATAGTAAAGAGGGTGTTGATAAAAAAAAGGCTGCGATAGCAACTTCCGGAAAGGGGCATTGCGTTAAATAGAATTGGAACCTTCGGCATGTTGCATATCAAAATACCACTGCATTTCTTAACAATTGCCTAGGACTTTCTACATTACTTCACAACAGATTTCGGGATTGAGATGAAAACAATGAACTTACATCAAAGTTATTAATGTTCATTTATTAGGTCCTTGGTTATGTATAGGTCTACTTCCTACATGGGAATGGCATACATGGAAAAAACTGTCTCAAATATTTTTGGCCGTAATTAAAGAAAGAGTTCATAAAGTTTTAGAGATTCACAAGGGCTAGTCATCTTTCTGGAAAATGAAAATCAGAAATTCCAGATAATCAATCTAAGTGAAATTTCAATTTCGTCCTAGTAAATTGAAAAAAAGAAACAACAACTACTTTTGCAAGTAAGCGTCCTTACAAAAATCCATCCAATATCATCCAATTTAACTTATTTCTAATTTTACATTTAAAGCTTTTTATTGTGGCAATCAGGGGGTAAATATCTCTTAAATATCTCTTGGCAAAGAAAGTGTGTAATAATCGTGGATGGATTCATTGACTGGCTCAACATGCTCGCAACAACATACTTGTCTCAGCTCAAATCTCTCTGGGACATCAATACACCAGTGTCAGACCTAGGTTTATGAGCAGGGCGAAAAGCATGCACGGCAACTTAAAACCGATGAACTCTAAATGAGAAGATGCGAGATGGGAGAAGATAGTAACGATTAGCCCAACAGGGTTGGTAGGCGTACACGGTGGTGCGAGTCGATTTATGCTGAGCGGTCTTCCAGCACTGGAATTAAGGCAGGCCTGGCTTTGAGAGGAGGAGATCAATACTTTGACTGTCCCAGATAACCTAGCTGTAAATGGGAAAAGTGATCAAGGCCACGAACAAAGAATAGGGAGGCGGGGATTACTATTGGTAGGAATTATTTACAGCTTTGATTGTAAATAGTACAGAGGGGTGTTGATAAAAAAAAGGCTTCAATAGCAACTTCCGGAAAAAGGCATTGCGTTAAATGGAATTGGAACCTCGGGCATGTTCATGTTTCATACAAAAGGACCACTGCATTTCCTAACAACTGCCTATAGGACTTTCTACATTACTTCACAACAGACGATGTTCATATGTCAACATCAATAAAAAGGGAGATGGGATAATGCAACTATACTAGTCCTTGGTTTTCTGATCAGGTCGTCTATTTGAACTGCTGTGCATTAAAATTGATCTCACAGAGGCCACTATTTGTTGAAGAGCTCCTCTGCAAACACGCATAAGAAAGGCAACACGATAATAGACGCTTTGTATGCAGAAACTTCCAATATCAAATTTTGAGCTAGTCAAGGTTGTCTGCACTGAAATGAGATTCTTGGGGCATTCGCATATGATTTACTATGCACGCGAGGTAAACCAAACATTATAATAATGTCATTCTAGAACAAAGACTGTTTCAGCTGAAGCTAAATTGAGCTGTTATGAGAACAGTTTTGACAACTATGCGGTGACATGATTGCATATTATGCGATTCAAAATAAATTATCAAATCTGATAAGACACATTAAAACATAATAATATTCCTCGCTGCATCCTTCCCTTAAGTTAAGATTATAATGATATACTTAATACGCGCTGAGTGCTGTCCTCTGGTTTAAAACGTTAGGAGGCAATTTCAACCAGCAGTCTAAAAATTTTATATTTTTTATTTCTTTGAGTTGGAATCAAGGAATCTCTAAGCAACAAGGACATGGGGGCACAAGGAAATCAATGGTTTCAAATAGTATTTGCACATATTTTTTTGTTCACTGTTTCCTTTCCTCTATTAAAAGGCTCATATATTTGTCATAACAGTGCTGTCTTTATTTAACTAGTGAGGCCCACTGCAAAGGACTGTTGCTATACTTACGGTTACGGTCCCTGAAGGAGAGCTCCATATTGGCAGTTTAGCGGGCAAAGTTATTCCTGCGACCCACACAGTGGTAGAAAGATGACTCACTGTTTCAGTTTTTATTGCTTGTAATGATAATGTCTTGTTAATTTAAGCATGATCTGGTAATTTATGATCGCGACATAATAGATTCGCGATACGCTTTCGTCCAAAGTTACATGAATTTTATAAATGACACGTAAGAATAAGAATTGATTTGTAATATATTATTTTTTAGCTAGTTACTTTATTATATTTTTTCTTTTTCCATTAAAAGTCAGGTTTATTTCTATTACAAAGTACGTTAATAAACTTAAATTGAGGGCAAGACATTAGGTTTTAGTTTTATATATCCACACTTTAGATTGCATCGTGTTTTGGTTATGAATGTATTGAACAGTTAGTAAGAAGAACCTCTTTCACAATAGTTCACAATATGTGAGTAGCTATGAACATTTTTAAAACCATTATCACCACAATGTAATGCTAGAGAAAGCAATAACTACTTAAGTCAATCAACGCAAACTTAGTGTGCCGTATATAAAATAATTATATCCAGAAACTCGAAGCACAGCGCTGTAGACACAACAGAGGCGATTTCACACTGAAGCTGCTGGTCCAAAATGACCACAGGTCCACAACAACTGGTCTTATCGCACGACAGTAAAATGTGTTATCAAATTTTAAGGACAGGGGTTTAGGGAGATTTACCAAGACCTCGCACTAGTGCTGGGTAGTACAAATTGTCAACTAATCCTTGAATAGGATCAGACGAACAAAACGTCGAAATGTGTCAGGTTTCATTCTGACATCATTATTAACCGTGCTGTGTAACATGTTTTTTGTTGTTTTTGTGTGCTATGTAGAACTATTGGTGATAGATGAAGCATTGAGAACGTTTATAAGAAGAATGCTATGGGAATGCGGGTATTTCAAATAGTAAAATAAAGAAAGTTAACACACCATGAAATGGAAAAACATCTATAGTAATAATAATTAGAGACAAAAACAAACAACCTAGATAAATAACCAATGTATAACGATTCATGCAATTATTGAAAAGCAAACCAACATGAAAAAAATAAGAAGGATGTAAAAAGAATAAGAACAATAAAAATCCAACATCCAACAAACAAACAAGAACCACAAAAAAACAACAACAACCGATACACGAAACAATAGAATAATGCACGGTGACTTTGAATTCATTAGTGCTCCTAACTTGCGTGTATGTCGCATCTGTTTTTCTAAAAGCTAGAAACACAAAAAACAATATAATACTGCTACTGCTGTTACTATAACGTCTTATAGTACTTCTAAACTCATCTACTACTACTACTACTACTACTACTACTACTACTACTACTACTACTACTACTACTACTACTACTACTACTACTACTACTACTACTACTACTACTACTACTACTACTACTACTACTACTACTACTACTACTACTACTACTACTACTACTACTACTACTACTACTACTACTACTACTACTACTACTACTACTACTACTACTGCTGCTGCTACTGTTTCTGATGCTGCTATTGTTACAGCGTCATACTGTTTCGGCTAGCATTGTTGGGTTTATCGTTTCACAACGTGAATGCAAAGCCTACGTTAACCAAATAATTTATGTTATTTGATGTCCACTGTGATGTGAGAGGCTTCAATCGCTTATTCCATTATAAAATTATGCAATGCTCTTTTATGTACATGGCTTTTGTCTAATTTCATCATACCCCCCTCCTTTTCTTCCTCCAATATCTCTCTGTCTATTTCTCTTTAAAATATAGTTGTTACTGTGTTTATGTGCCATCAATACAAATTGTATATCTCCCTCTATAATTATCACTCTAACTGTCTTTACAAATACTCATTACTGTGCTGACGTGCCGTACATACACATTTTCACTCTCGATAGATAAGATAGATAGATAGATAGATAGATAGATAGAT
>RQTK01000085.1:0-14059 GCA_003991915.1 Elysia chlorotica
ATTATCAACATGACAATAATCATCTACAACATGACTGTACATTCCTCACGGAAGCAATGTTCATATTTATTCCATATTAAGCAATTCGTTTAGAGTACATGATAAAAAGCTTAGGACAAAATGGATTACGAATTGCATGTTATATTCTTCTTCAATCAATAGGGATGGTAAACAAGTTAACAGATGGGCGCCAATTGGTAAGTGAACCAATATACAACAAAACAAATAATTATCTCTTCTCTTTATATCTTTTTCTCTGGTACCGCAAAACACACAGTTGTTATGCCTGCATCTTATAATACAGCGTACGGTATTCTCAACTTCTGGGAATAAGGTCCAAAGTCTCACTCCACCTTTCGGTCAGACAATATGTTTCCCTGGCATCTAAGGCCCCGAAGTTGCACAAAGCAGCGTTAACTTGGCTAATCAGCAAAGACCTAACGTCATCAACATTTCTCAAACATAACCATGAAGGAATTATCCACTTATAATTAAGAAAATTAATAGTACACGCATGTCAAACAGGCTTTCCTCCCTAACGTAATTTAATTCACCTTATTGAGACTTACAATGAGGCAATCAAAATAGGAGAGCTCCATATCATTAGCATACTTGAATCTTACTATAGGCATACATAAATTATCCCAGCCGACAAAATCAAGACGTTGATCAAGAAAACGGGCGTTCGTCAGATGGTCGAAGGTGAAATTAGTTAAGGGAATGCGCTTTTTATGCAAATACGAAAGGACCACTGTGTAATGGGTTTCATTTTTAAATTCGGACGTGATACTATACTGATTTTTTGGTAGCGTTGGTGACTCATGTGGAGGGACGGGAATGTGGGTCGTTTCTGGCATTGTCTTCAGATCAGACTTTTCCGATTTACCTGCTGGCGTATCTAATGACGTATCCAGCTAGCTCATTGAGCTTTTGAGTCACTAACTCAACAAACAAAAAAACCGAAGGGGGAGAAGCAGTGATCCATAGCTTTACAATCTAAACGTTTTAAAAATTGTGATGGAGTTTGAGAGGTGATCAGATAAAGCAGTTGTAGAATACCCTTAGGCTATCTGAATTCGGCACCACCACTTCTTTACAAAGGGCTATAAAACATGTTGATCTATCGCTGATTCAATATTTAATGATTGTTTATTAGATTTAAATGGCAATATAGACTAAACTCCTTAAAAGTAATGTTTCGCCTCAGCTGTTACTATGGTTATAACACCATTGTCGTGATATCCGTCTAAAAAGCAAACGGCCATGGATTCAAGTCTATTACAACTGATGGCGAAAAGATTTGCAACCATTTCAGGTTTCTATTGCCATCTCCCTAGGCCCTATAGAATTTTGTGAATTGTTTCACCTTCGCATTTTGTTGTTGTTGTTGCTGTTGTTGTTGTTGTTGTTGTTGTTGTTGTTGCTGCTGCTGTTGTTGTTGTTCTTCTTGTTGTTGTTGAAATAACGTCAAATGGGTTTTTACAACGTGGCTGTAGGCTACTTATAGTTTTTAATAGTTGAGTAGGCTATAAAGTCATATTTCATATATAATTTTATTTAAATTAGGTTCATGACAATACACAATTGATTTAAAAAATATTTCATAAAATTGCTAATTTTTTTTCAATTCCATGGGATGGCTATGAAAACTAATGAAAGTGTTGTGTTATGACAACAAGCAAAACACGCCGGCCCTGATATAAAATATACAAATTTGAAGTGTTGACGATATAAAATTGTTATTGGATTAATACACATTGATTTTAGTTTTATCTCATTTGAAGCCTTACCGGTATTATTCTATTTACATTTTATGCAAAAAAAAAAAAAAAAAAAATAGACGGAAGGAATTACTTTTTTTTTTTCAACGCCATATCCACACATATTATTACATTCCAAACGCACTCATAATAATATTGATTAGACTACAGGTCCTAGGTTTTGTGAAAGAAAATAAAAGGAATCGGATCCGCTTAAATTATGTCAATTCTTGAGGGTTGAACCGCGAGCAGTATAATTTATTTTCATTAGGATCCCTTTTCATAATGTTAAAAAATAATTATATGACATGTTTAGATTTTAAATTATCTTGAAACTGATCAGCTATTTCTTTTAACATGAGGGTGGCAGCAATCGCAGATAGAAAACATTTGGTGTTGGATAGATATATCCCCAAACTTTACATTGAGAAGTCTTATCTCAACAATTTTAATTTTAACAATCCTTTGATAGGCCTAAGCCTTAAGTTTGTAAGTCTTGTGGAATTTAAGATTCCTCACCATAATTATGATGCGGGTATAGAAAAGGCGTGAATCTAGTGTTCTTTATTATCTATCTTGTTTTAGTAATGCCCAGTACTATAATTATTATGATTACTTTGCAAAATAAAACTACTCTGAGGAAAATATGTAGGAAAACTACGCTTGTTTTTGTTTGAGAGAGCTCTCACATTTGTGAATAAAGAAATAGTGCTTTGCTGAGGTTAAGTAGTTGATATAACAAAATAATGACATCCGCTTCCTCTTTCATTTTCATCAACGTCACAACTTAGCCAAACACAATAGTCGTGTTACCGGCGTTTATATTTGTTTCTATTTCCAATTGCTTTAGCATTTGCAATTAACATTCCTATTAGCACACAATGGCTGCCCTCTTGAAAACTTTGGTGGCCTTTACATTGGTCTTGTTGCCTGTGTCCATCTCCGGTAGGTAAATCTCAGTATAATAGTCAAGGCTCAAGCCAACTGTCAGTGTAAAGTGTATCCTTCTGTTAGATCTCTAGAGACTATTAGGGTCAGGTATCTAGATCTAGAACCTAGATGTCTAGAATCTTCTAGTCTTGCAGAGAGGTTTAGGATTTTTAGCAGAGCTGCGGTTGTTGGTTCGTTCCCTTGGCTAATCTTCCAAAATCTTGTTTTAATCACAACAGACGTCCGTTTTATGCTATACTCATAGATTGTTAATTAAAGTCCCCATGAGATGTCAAGATCTAGATCTATTTTTCTTATTTATAAAATCTCCAACTGTGTGCGAGACCTTGTGATTGGCCTTTCACTTTAAGTTTAGGGGACACATTTTCCAAGTAACCACTCAGTGCTGCACTGATCTATCCGTTGACAGGCACCGTCTCCTCTGCACCCCTTCTCTCAGGTCTAAATTTTGGGTCAGACACAATATCTAAGGATTGACTCAAGACTGCAGACATTCATCACAATGCAACAGTGCAAATCATTAAATGCTGGCAAAGGGAGAGACAGTGGTCTAGGTGTCTTTCTCTTACTGCAACTAGCTGTCCTTTTATAAAATGCATTTATAAATAAATAGGCCTAAGAAAAGCATTTCTCTGAAGTTGATTAATGCTTTGGTTAACTGTGGCTTGACAATGACTTAAATAAGTAGATCTAGTCCTCAACAAGATAAACGGTAGCCAGTAAATTGCAGCGGTTAAAGCCATTGTTTGCAGTTGAAGACGTGGTTACACTAAAAATTTGTCTCTAAGAGTATTTTACACAGGATCAGTCTGGCCCTAGATCTAGACTAGATGCTAGCGCTGTACTGTGAGAGAAGTAAAACGGAATGTCATGGGAAGAAGTTATTAAGATATATCATCATTGCCTTTCTAATTTATGTTAAGTAGCAAATTGATTAAAAAGTTAATTTTATTCTCGCCATCATAACATAACTGGATAGTCTCAGGCTACAAATGCACCATCAGCACCTGTGGCTCAACCGTTTGAGTCTGTTGTGGGGTGCATTTGGACCTAGTTCTAAGATCTACTAGATCTAGTATTGACTAATCATGGGTTCTAGATCAACACTACTTTCAGACCAGCTTTAAAAAATGAAATGATCCGATTTTTACTCATTTGTGGCTAGTACTGTATTCAGGAGCCGAGAGAACAAGAAGTACAGCAGAAGTAATACTAGTAAATAAGTAGATCTAGATCTAGTCACATAGTATGCTCCATTAGTAGCAATAGCAAATCCCATATGCCTAGGTAGGTGGCACGTTTACACAATAAATAATACTCTACAAGACTGACTGGGGTATTTCCTGACTGGATAATTGCACTTACAACCCGACTGACAAAGTTAAGACCAAGGTGGCCCAAATTGCTCTAACCATCAGTCCAACCGCACCCAACCTATCTAGACGTTTTATCAATATCTCCCCGGGATATAAGAATTATAAGATAATCACCATCTAGGGAGAATTGAATAATCTTTAGGTATGGTTTAAACTGATATTGATGCCTAAATCTCAGACGATTTGGTTCTATTTGGTTGTCACTGTCAATATTTTTACCATTTTAAACAACCAGTGCGGAGTCTTAGACATTATTAACTTTAATTCTTTTAAAATCTGTTACTTGTAATTACATTTCATTCTTGATGTTTGTTTAAAAAATTGTTTATTACTGTATGCACAGAAGATTACAAGGAGAACTTCTTAAAAATGTTTTGTTTATATATGATATTAATTATATGATGCCAAAATGGTTATTATTTATTAACATCTCTGTTTGTCAATTGTTCCCCCAGGAGACACATGTTTGGCACCCAAAGTGACATCTCAGAGCTATTCAACTCCTGAGGCAGTTGTTTCTTTTGACACAGTTATTATTGTAGAGTTCTCTTTGACATGCAAAAATAATCTGAAGGTAAATTAAGTTTGAAAGAAAAGAAAAATAGGATTGTTTAAAGTTACTTACATCCATGTTTACCCCTTTTCTTTGATGTTCTTAAAATGATAATGAGCCAATGGAAGCCTATATTTTTTGTTCTTTTTAATTAATAAAAAAAATTATTGAGGAATTAAATAAGTAAAATTGAATAAATTAAAATTAATAAATTTAATAATGGTATGATTATTTACATTTATTACATTTTAATTTGTCTTTAACTCTTACAGAGTAGCTGAATGTATTTTGTAAATGAAATCATGCTAAAACTTTAATGTTTATTACCCTAAAGACAAGGACAAAAACAAACAAACAAGATTTTTCAATAAAATTAATTATTAGTTAAGTAATAAAGTTAGGTTTATATTTAAAATTACAAACCGACAGTTAAAAGTATATCAAAAGCCATCCCATAATAACAAAAAATCTGATGAGATATTAAAAGACAGGGGCTCCATGTAGAAATACTTCCTATAAAAATGGAATGATACACAGTTGCCACTGCATTGCTTTTCAAACTTTTCCATTTAAAATTTCAAAGACAGTGCAAATTATTATTTTGTTTGTTTGTTGTTTTTTTTGTAACTGCTTTTATCTAAAAACATGTACAGTATCTAATTCATAAACTTGAATTATCTCAGAACATCAATTTGTATGCTGATGTTGCTGGACGTACACTTCCTGCAACAAAAACCAGTGAACCCAACAAATACCAGGTAACCCTGAATTATCTTTGTGTTAGAAATTTAAATGATACAATCTCCTTTCAGTCTGCTTTGAACTTGAAGCATTTTGGAGCAATAAAACCACAAGCTTAAATTGTAGGCTTCAATGGTACCAGATTTCTCTTCTTACTATTGCAGTTGATCTTTGTAAATTTATCTGTACACATTACATATTATTTTTTTTATTTTTTTTTATTACTATTATTATTGTTATTATTATAATTGTGACTTTGATTCCATAAGTGGGTCCCTGTTGTGAGTCAATTGTTGAATAATTATAATTATAATTCATGTAAGACCCGAACACACTATAGATCTTATCAACAGAATAATGATTACTATAAATCCGTTGTTGAAACGCAATAATTTAACTTTATTAATAAACATCTTGTAGTATCATTACTTTTTTGTTTATATTTATAATTATTAACGTTTTAAGGGTTGTTGTGCACTGTATTAGCTTTGTTAGAAGAATCTAGCTATGTCACGTTTCATACTGCCACAGATTCTTGTGCTACACATTCAGACTGTAAAATGTGCTTTTACGGGACAGAGTTTATCGTATTTTATTTTTTTATTTCACTGCACCTCATTTGTTTGTTGTTTTTTTCTCAGTCATAGTTTCCAGTCTTGAATTGAAACTACTGTATAGCAACTATAAAAGAAACATTTATAAATATATTTATGTACTAATGAATTTTTCTATCTGTTTTCTTATGATTTATCAGATTTCATTGACTGATGAGCCAAAAAAATTGCCATCTGGTGCATACGAAATTCGCTTCTTTGATGAGGAGGGATTTGCTCTTCTAAGAAAGGTATGTAGTGCATGTGAATTGTTTACCTTTGGATATTTAGTCATCCATGTCATTTAAAAGAGAAATATAACCAGGTGGAAATGATATCATTATCAGTGAGAAATTAATAAACACTTTCCCAATAGTACTTAGATTTTGAATTACAACACTGAAGTGATGGTTTATAGACATTACAAATTTTGAAAAAAATCTTGGTGGAACTGAATATCTTTGACCAATTCAGTATTTGAAGGCTAAACAAGGTTTGCTTGCAGTTTTTTTCTATTTAAAATTGTAAGTTCAAATGTCGTGTAAAATGTAATTTAATTGACCAATTGCTTGTGCAGACCTTGATTGATTTTATTTTTCTTTATGATCTGATTTTGCTTTATAATAGTATTAAATTCATGCAAAAACATTCTACAAAAATGTCTGTTCTTGCAGGCCCAGCGCAGTGGAGAAAGTACAGGAAACTTGAAGCCTCTATTCACCATCAACCTCAATCACCCAGTGAGTAGAAATCTTTGTCACTGAAGCTTCTTAAATTAAGTCAAATAAATTGGACACTTCCAAGCAGTGTAACCAAATTTTACTTTGCATTCATTTTTATTGGTAAACCTGATGGCTCCCTAACAGTTTAAGGAATCATACTTTTAGTTTGTTTTCTGTTTTGTTTTGTCTTTTCTTTACTCTAGGATTAAGCATTCTATTATGTTTTCAAATCAAAATGTATCTCTTGTGTGTTTTATTTATGACTCTTTATTCTTGCAATCATGAATCAGATATCAAATCCCATTTATGTTATATACATAAAGAGTTGGTATAGAGTCGTGAAAAAGATCATCAGTGAGATAATTCCTGAACAATTAACTCAATTTTTTTTTCATCTCTGTTCTAATCTATTTTTGTACTGTGACGATCATAGACACAATATAAAAACTGGTGGCAACATACAAACTATTATTTCAATGTTGCAGGGCATCTGGTCAGGTCCCCTTATCCAGAGCGAGTTTGTGGCAGCAATGACAGCCATCATTGTGTGGTGGATGGCTTATACGCAGCGTGGAAAACTTTTAGCCTGATTGTCTCGACCAAAGTTTAATTTAAGATAAATATGCAGTGAGGTAGATAATGATGAAAAAATGAGAGTGATTGTTGTAAGAGTAATATGTTATGAGCGTTTTATATCTGAGGTGAATGGGTGAGGTGGTAGTTTTATTTTCCCTTTTTAATAATAATAAAATGTCCATGAAGTATAATTTGCCCTCATTTGATTAGTTTAAAAGATAGTTATTTTGTGTCATTCCTTTTGTGAACTGGTGTATTTTTTTTGTCAAAATGAATTGAAAGTAAATCATGATGTTTTCAAGCATTGATATAATTTTTTTTTCCTTAAGATATATAATAGAAGTTATCATGTTCAAACGAGAATAAACAAATGATAAAAAGGAATGCAATCTGCTGTTTTCTTCTGAAGCATGATTTGTGTTATCTTATTGTAAATATTATGTCACGCTCTCCTATCATTTGACTCCACCCTTTGGTACATTTATTACCCACACTGTAAGCCTATGAATATGATGCACACACCTTTTCAAGTAAAAATAATGGTCATTGGCTATTTGTTTTAATTTTTGTACAAGATGTGATGTCAAGAGTTATAAAACTGATCTATCAAATAATTCTAAGTTATGTCGGTATGGTCGAAGTCTGAGGGAACAAATTTCAGGATAAATTTGGAAATTCAGATTTGTTGTTGTTGTAGTTAACACATGTAGTTTCAGGAATTTGCCCGAGCTCAAGATAATGCTTGCAAAAAAAAACCATAGTACCAAAACTTCTATCAACAAAAATTAATGAACTATAATGGATAAAGTAGTCAAGATTTTTACACGTGCATCTATTTTTGACACATTCAATTGCTGTACGATCTGATATTAAGAGCTGTGCATTAAGAGGCTACGTAAAATTTAATCGAGCCATGAAATTAAAACTTGTGTACTTCATATGTAAAAAACTAACACTTGAAGCTTCATATGTAAAAAACTAACACTTGAAGTGTTAATACAACAAAGATATTTTACCTCAGTCATTAGAATTGAAATCATATTTCTTGGCAGATATTAATTATTCTTTAAGTACACTTATCTTTGTTCTTATTCCACTGAATTATAACTCTTAAGATTTGTACATGTAATTTACTCAAATCAAGAGTTGCCAAAAATCCAAAAATTTTTTTCTTCTCCTCATCCACCCTTTTATTAATTTACTTATTATTTTCTTTTTAATTTATTTGTTGGCGATTTTTAGAACACTATACATAGACACATATTACACTCGTTCAAAATATTCAGAGAAGGCAATAACTCGTCTAATGTGAGAGAAAAAACGCTGATATTGAAGTTTCTGAAAATATTTATTTTATTGGTAATAAATGCATATGCCCCAGGCAATTTAAAAGAATAATTGAGCTTTTGCCAAGGTCACTCGGTAAGCTACATAAATATAAACGCTTAACATCTATAAACTGGTGAAAAAAAATTTACATTGATTTTTTTATGTCAATGATCAAAAAATTTACAATGATCAAAATAAAAATCATGCTTTAGAAAAACAAATAACAATGGTTAGCTATTTTATCTGGTATTTAACATGTGCATATATGTATTTTGATGAGAGAGTATACAAGAACAGTTTTAAAAGTCTAGGCAGCAATCGCTGTCTCAAAAGCTTTTACTTGACTTCCTTCTTTGAGACAACTGATGGGAACAAGGGGATGATCTGTTTTTTGCAGATACATCTGTGGATCAGAACATTCCAAGGCTTAATGAAAACAACAGTAATAATAATAATTTAATAGTAATAATAATAATAATAAGAAGAAGAAGAAGAAGAACTTTTTAAATTTGTTATTCTCTACCTCGAGAAGCCTAGTGCTCAGGGCTCCTTACATCTTAAAAAAAAAAATTGAATTCTACCAGCTTCGTACATAATAAAACTTTAAAATTACTGAAAGAGATAATTTTAATAATAAACAATTAGAAAAGCAACAATCAGTATTGATATTTCAATTAAAATGTTTAGCA
This sequence comes from Elysia chlorotica, assembly GCA_003991915.1. NCBI lineage: Eukaryota > Metazoa > Mollusca > Gastropoda > Plakobranchidae > Elysia > Elysia chlorotica. The sequence continues at coordinate 9,291 of RQTK01000085.1, forward strand.
ACTTGAAAAAATAAACAAAATACAAATAATTAAATTAAACTTTCAAATATTTCAATCTCTCATGTCTTTATTTTCTTGGACTAAGGAATACTGCTATATTAATGTTGCTCATTTTTTTCCCTACATCAATATGTATTTATGTTACTGATCAAGGGGGAAAAAAGGAATGCATGTACTTGTAACACAGTGAGTGTTGAAAAAAATTATCTTCATTAAATATGCATAGAAAATTTTCACTGAAAGTGTTGTGCTCAAACTTTTTTATACATTTAATTCCAGCAAACAACTCATAATAATTGTGCAATATCTTTTTCTTTATAATTTGTAGTTAAAGAAAACAATTTTTTACAGAAACAATTACAATATCTATTTCTTCAGTGTTTATAAGATAGTAGCAAAGTATTTCAGACCCAAAGTTCCTAACTTGAACTTTATCAATGTATCTACAATTATTATTTTTATTTCATATAGGCTGTAAATGAAGATTTTCAATCGATAATATAAAAAATAAACAACAGACTCACATGGGCGTAACTCATGGCATTTTTCTTTTCACTAAGGGATGTCTTTTTCCCAATCCAGACAAACACTTTAGTTTTGGCATCCAAAATAAATACATCCTGCAAAATAAAACAGAAGGGTGGATATTCAATTAAATGTACTTGTGTTTGATACACAATAAGATAAAAAAAAAAAGCCATAGACAACAGTTCATTGTGTGAAAACAAATATTACCTCAATTTCTATGGAAACGTTTATGCACTGCCAGTCATTATCTCCTTTTTATTTTAAAATCTTTTGAGACAGTGTCTTTTACAAACATGGTAACAGTGTGTCTTCTGGTCCCTGACTCCCTTGATCATTATAAATTTAAAAGAGGGCATGACTAATACTTGGCTTTGCCTAATTATACTTCAGTGTATTGCATCTATAAGATAAAATATAGTAAAATGTATAAATTTGCGCAAGCACATGATTGCAATGCATAGTGCTTTTTAATCAATTGACTTAACTATATCTAAGTAAAGTATAAGTTAATTCAAATTTTGACAGTTTTAACATGTCAAATCAGTAAATCACAGAAATATTTTAAATCAACACTTTGAGTGGATATGGTAAACTCAGCTTTTAAAGAATACTGATTCTATAAATTTTGTAAGTTAAATTATGTAGTACCTTTGTATCCAAATCTGTCTTACTGACGGAGCCAGTCTTTTCCAAGGAGAAATTCATCTTGCCACTGGCATCAGACAATCTACACAAACAAAAATCTTATCATGTTCAGATCTAAATATTGTCACTGTGATACAATTGGCATAAGTCACATTTGCCGCTTATTAGATAATCAATATAACTGTTTTATTTCCTAACTTTTGCCTTATATTTGACACAATTTCTTAATAAAAATAAAACAAAAATCTATTGGCACATTTTTAGTCCGGCCTTTTTTTTTGCCTGGATAGATAAGACTTTCACCTTTAATGTTTATATGTGTACCGGTGTTGCACAAACCTCGTAAATATATTTATTATTACTCCGGACTATTGATTTCATCTCTAAAGTAATAAATAAAAAGAAACATGGAATACGGGTAACTTTCCAAATGCATTAGTTATTTTGATATGATTTTATGTACAGATAAGCACAAGATTTAATCTGAAATAACAATTAACATTCAATGGAGTGAAAAAAAATTCTCATTGCTCTTTGACCTTTTGATATGATTAAACATGTATTTTAAATTATAAGAAAATTGAGGTAAACAAATAAAAATTTAGATATTAAAACATGTTACTCTCACAGATAAATATTACATCTTTGCCCTTCAAACTCATGTTTAGGCCTCCTCAGCAATTTTACCTGTAAAGCTGCTTAGTTTTATCAGCTGCTGAGAATGTGGCTTCTTTCTCTCCTGCCTCATCCAAATGTTGCTTGAAATCCCCCTGTGCAAAGAAGTGAAAATGAATTTTAAAAATACTACATTTTGTGGAAAATAGAAAGAGAACCCATTTTTCATTCTCAGGATCTTTTTTCATTTATGCTTTGTTGCCAATAATAGACTATATCACTAGGGGCATAACAGTGTGTTTAAATTTTTTAATGGTAAAGAGCCAACATGCTATTTTCTTATATATAACAAAGTAATAAAAAAAAAAACCATTAGAAGCTTAATTGTTATGACATGTAACATCATATCACACAAATTTCTTTTTCAAATTTATCTATAAAGAAAAAAAAATGAATAAATACATCAGCAGGATAAAGTATTTCAAAGGCATTTTACTCTAGATATTGCAAGCACTTTATGCAATGCAGACCTAATGGAAAGTAATAGAGGCGAACCTTGCCAACAATAATAATTATTCATAACAGTGATAACAACGATAAAAACAATAATATTTCAATAATACTAATAATATCCAAACTTATAATAGAAGAAGAAGAAGAAGAAGAAGAAGAAGAAGAAGAAGAAGAATAGAGATGAATAGGATGAAGAGAGAAGAAGAATAGAGATGAATAAGATGAAGAGAGAAGAAGAAGAAGAAGAAAATTAATAATAAGTCTTACAAATATACTTACATCATCATTACCGTCATCTAGGACCTCGATTTTGGGCTTTCCTGCTCTCCTGTCCACAATGGCACGCATATATTTGGCAGCCTGCATAGAATCATCATAATTATGTACTGGCCATTTCAGCATGTGCACACACATTGGCAAACAAATTACAGCGAGATCCGATCAACATTGGTAATAGATAATAGTCTAGAAAAAATATGATTTAATACATTTTCATCATTTATTCATCATGAAATTTCCATGGGTGTGACATGCCAGAAGGCCTACTATTCAATGCATACAAAAGTTAAAACAAAATGAGTGAAGCTGAAAACAGAAAGTTAGCCAATACATGTACTACATGTACTAACAATTCTCTTTCAACATATATAACAATAATAAAACTTAAAAACTATCAGCCTATTACATTCATTATTTGCCTTTTGTAAAAGTGTTTGCAGTAAAATTAAAATAAACAACAACAATAACAACAAAGACAACAACAACAACCACCAATTGACTCACTTTGAACCTTTCATCCTTATTGCTGCCAGAACCATTCCATTGCAGCAACGTCAACCCTAGGTCAAGGATGTACACATCAGTGTTATCAAGAAGATTTGCACTTCGTGGAATCTGTGTCAGACATAGACAAGATTTTTTAATATATGTATTTCATATAATTATATTTATAACAACAACAAAAAAATTCTAGAGATGCACATTTATCTCATTCAATATATACATCTTTGCATACTTTTGACTTGTTTTATCTTATTCCCGGTAATATAAAGTTTCAATTTTGTCGACTTTTTTAACTTCTGTGTTATTTCAGCCTTTACTTGCTAGTGCCCTTTCTATTTCTTTACTACTCTTTCATCACGTATTCACTACCATGTTGAAATTTCTTGAATTTTTTAGTTTCTAGGAAAATAACCACTTGTAGGCTACAGCAATCATTAGGTAGGCCTATGTTCTTTTAAAAATTAGATACAGTGTGATGATGCTAATGCACAAACATATTTACCCTCCCCCATCCTTTCTCTGTTAGTATTTTCAATGTTCATGATAATCTTATTCCAGATCTGGCTTTTAATTAATGTGATGCAGTGAACTGTCGACGTCGAGTCCAGGGAACTCATATAAATAAATCGACTTGTTAAAAAAAGCGTTATATCCCTTGTTTGACTTGAATGAGAATGAGAACATAATGAACGGATGTTGAGGGAAAATTGGGTCGAGTTGAGTTGAGTTGGTTGAACGTCCAACGTCAGCACTATAAAGGCTATATTTTGGACGAATCCCAATAGTGACATCTGACGTCTGACAATTTTATATGCTGCCACACACGAGACAGGGCGGAGATACCATGACTCATGTCTCAGCCGGTCACATAATACTGACACCGACAACCAGTTACAGGGGACGATATTGGACAAATAAATCTACCGATCGTGAGATTCGAACCGCGGAACTCCCGATCTGGAGATTAACGCCCTACCACTTCAACCAGTAGGCTCCCTTAGACCGTGTCAATGCTAGTATAAATGTTATTTTATACTGCTACGTCCTGGGTTTCCGTCGCCATAGAGTAGGCCTACCTCCCTTGAGACCTACGAGGTTCGCTTTTCCTGACCGAAGAATCCAAGGGTAATCAATTTAAGTTGAGTGAAAATCAATTTCACTTTTTCCTATCACCCCGCTCACTTGTTGAGCGGGCTGATGCGCTCTTGTGCTAGCAATAGCATCTTTTTGTATTGATCTGCACACCTTCCATTTAGAAAAAAAAATTATTAAAGCTTTTACTTTTCCAAATTATTTGAAATTCTCCAAAATAGTTTGCTCACAAGGAATAGGCCTAAAATCGTGCGACGTAAAAATGTTAATGTGCCATGGTCATCATTGTATGAAATCAGATCAATATACATTTTGTACTAGATGACGTTTTACCTCTTTAACCTGCACACCAAATCTGTCTCCGTGGAAGTGAAGAAGTCGCGGTTTGTAAGTTGTGGGTGTCACGTGTCGGAAACCGCTCTCAGCCCCGCCTCTCATCAGTCTATGTATAAACAATCGTGAAGACATTGCATTATACAATCCGTCATTTTGTCAGATGATGATACTACATGTACTACTACTACTACTACTACTACTACTACTACTACTACTACTACTACTACTACTACTACTACTACTACTACTACTACTAC
>RQTK01000085.1:14233-52652 GCA_003991915.1 Elysia chlorotica
TTATATTCTAGCTATTTGCCCACCCGTCTTTTTCATAAAGACCTCTCAGTTCGTCCATTTGTTTTCTCTTCCTCCATATCTGTCACATTCTCTACAACTTGTCGAATTAGCACCCAATCGTTCTATGCTCTTCTACTACGCACCACCAAATATCATTTTTCATATCCCAGAGACCTCACTAATTATGACCAAAAGCTTATTGATTACAGCCATCTTCATGTATAGTCCATTACGATGTTTTGATTCTGCAGAGCTAAGCCCTACTGCTTCCAGCTTCAGCTTTGTACCAGCCCAATTATAGCCTCTCAAGGCTAAACGTAACATTCTTGAGTTGCCAAGAAGGATGAGCAAATAAGGCTATTTTTATCAATTATAGAGTCAGGTTGGACTCAAGTTCTGGCTATGATTCAACAAGTTGTACCGACTGTGTTTTTATTTCATATAAAACTCAAAAGAGACTTGGGTCTAGTCAAGATTGGTAACCATCCAAATTATTGAGGGTCATTGTATTTCTTCCTTTTTTTCCCAAGCATCTTGGAAGAACGCGAACGTAGGGAGATAAACTAAGAGAGATAGATAGAGAGAGAGAGAGAGAGAGAGAGAGAGAGAGAGAGAGAGAGAGGAGAGAGAGAGAGAGAGAGAGAGAAGAGAGAGAGAGAGAGAGAGAGAGAGAGAGAGAGAGAGAGAGAGAGAGAGAGAGAGAGAGAGAGAGAGAGAGAGAGAGAAGGGGTGATCTATACATCTGAATCATTCTGTTGTTAACGGTTAAACAAAAAAAAACTAAGGAAACAGACTTGTTTTGATGTAATTTGCCACTCGGCCGGTATCGATCGTCTCTCCAATGTTAAAGTGTGAATACACATGGTTTGAAGCGGCGCAAAGAAGACAATTCTAATGGAATTCAAGAAGAATTAATAATTAACCATTTTCTCACCTGAGTGCTATATTTGCCAATCCAGAAATGGACATCGTAAAGCAATGCATCAGCACCTTCCTCTTTGTACGTCTGGGAGAAATAATGAGGAACATCGTTAAACAGTAATGGTATAATCCTTTTTAGTACGAATAAGATGACGTGCCAAATCAATTTAAGAGCCTGTTAATACAAATATGCATATAAATGTAAGTAAAGATCAAGTATACTATCATAATATATATAAGCCTACATTAAGTTTTGTTTTAAGACCTGATTTAAACAACACTATTTAAAAAAATGTTTATCGAAATTTAGCTAGTACTAATAAAAATCGATATGTAAGAAGAAACTTGTCTTGATTCTGAATTGAAAGATACAAATGGATAGGCTACATATTATGATCCTTAACTTCTGGACAACGTAAAGAGGAAGGAATTTTATGAGCCAAACAAATTAGACCAATAATTATCATTAGAGAATCATCTACCTAGAATTTTAAAGAAGGGATAAGAAGAGATGGAAGTGTGTATGTGTGTGTGTGTGAAATAAATGAAAAGGTTAGATAGATGAAGAGAGAGAGTGAGAGAGAGAGAGAGAGAGAGAGAGAGAGTATGAAAGAGAGAAAGAGAGAGGAGGGTCAATAAAGTGAGAAATCTATTTAAGCCTGAATCATATCATACACAATACATGTACTTCGATGGGAGAGAGAATATGAGGAGAGGCAGGAGGGTATTGGGACACATAAAAGTTTAATAGTGATGGTGGAGAAAGAGGAAAAAAAAACACGGAAAGAGACATTTTGACTACTCACGTTTAGAATAATATACGAATCACCATCGTAAAATCTGCCATAGTCTTCCTTAGGCCACGGTACGACCTTAAAGTTCTGCGGGAAAAAAATTAAAAAAAAAAAACGTGATGGAATTATTACTGATATTACGTGAAAATTATAATATACTAAGCTGTCCATATACAAAGTGGTAGAAAGATTACGTTTTGTGAATAGATTAATGCATAGTTTTTGTTTTGTTTTGTTTTTGTTTTGCTGACATGGACGTTAATAACCCAACCAACCAATAAACCAACCACCACAGTCACCAAAGTAAGCATTCGTTCATCAGTAAAATTTTTGTAAAGACCCCTCCGGGATATAGCCAATAGTTGCTGACGAACTAATCAATCAACCAATATACAACCAACCAATCAACATACCTTACAGAAAGAGAAAATAAAAATGTTCTTCAGTGAAATAGTTTGTGAAGATGTAAAGATGTCTGGCAGCACATAAAATTGTCAGAAGTCAGTCTTGAGGCTAGTCCACAATATAACCTATGTAGTGCTGATGTTGGACCTTAAACAGATCAACTCAACTCTCTCTCTCTCTCTCTCTCTCTCTCTCTCTCTCTCTCTCTCTCTCTCTCTCTCTATACGAAAAAAAAAAAGGTACAACATTAAGGACACAAGAACGGAAAATAGGTACAGAATTTTTTTTTATAATATTCATGAATATCAAGCATTACAAATTCTCTTCCGTCTCCTCTTAACTTGTTGCCATTTCAACGACATAGCGGTTTTATTTGTCAACAGTCGTACCTAAGGAGTGCACAATCTGATAAGCTTTGCCCTACATTGATATAGAAGGATGAAACCAATGCATAAGCAATGGAAAAGGTAAAGCTTCCTTTACGTTCCTAAAGCTCGAAGTTTGCTCCTGTATGCCTCACATTACTCTAACGTGAAGCTTGTAGAAACAACAGGTGCAGCATCACACCACCACAAACAACAACAAGTGCAACACCAGCAACAACAATAATTATAATTAAAAAGGGCGTGGATACCATGACCCCTGTCTCAGCCGGTGACATTAAACTGACACCGACCCAAGCAGTAGGGAGCGAAATGGCCAGGGCTCGAACCACGAACCTTTTGCGTCGGGAGCCAATGTTCTACCGCGCCCCTTATATAATAATAATAATTAATAATAGAAACAACAACAACAACAACAAACATTCTTTTGTGAAATAGTTTGTGAAAATGTGAAGATGTTCGACAGTGACCCATTAGAAAGCTTAGTTGCAGGCCTTTTCTGCGGGGTCTTTACAACTTAATGATGGATAGAATGTTCTACCCCAAACAATACACATTAAAAAAAACCCGAGCTATTCTGCGGCCGTTTTATTTGTCTTACATTTTAAAGGCCTCTTTTAGTTAATAACAAAAAAAGAAAAGCTTTCCACATTATAAAAGTATATTTCATGTTTCCAATCCGTAGGAAAACTAGTTTACCCCGTTCCTCTTAAAATCTTCTCTTTCTCTCCCCCGTGGCATTTTCGGCTACTCGTTACATGCATGTTCTTTATTGCCGTATAAATATTCTCACTAAGGAGCATAATATTTTATCTCTTCTCTATCTCTTCACCCCCCCCCCTCCTCTGCCCGGCTCTCTTTCTCTCTCTCTCTCTCTCTCTCTCTCTCTCTCTCTCTCTCTCTCTTTCTCTCCCTTTCTCTGTCTTTAAGACGAAAAAAGAAGATACAATGCCCCAAGAACGGAAACAGGTACATGTACAGAGTTTAAAATATTCACGAGTATCAAGCATAACAAATTATCTTCCATCTCCTCTTAACTTGTCGTTGCCATTCCAATGACATAGCGGTTTTATTACTCAACAGTCGTACCTACAGAGTGCACAATCTGATAAGCTTTGCCCTACACTGATATTGGAGGACGCAACCAATGCATAAGCAATGGAAAAGGTAAAGCTTCATATATAACCTAAAGTACAAAATTTGCTCCTTTATGTTTCTCATTACTCTAACGTGAAGCTTGTAGAAACAACAGGAGCAGCATCACACCACCACAAACAACAACAAGTACAGCCCCAGCAACAATAACAACAACAATAACAACAATAACAACAACATGCCCATTCCAATTTAAAAAAAAAGAGGAAGAAGAACACAACAACATAGGCATCTACAACGAAAACAACAGCAACGACAACAGCACCACTACCACCACCATCACCAACGATGACGACGACGATGAAGACGACTTAGACAATAAGGATAAAGAAAACAACTATAATAAGGAAAACTAAAACAAAAAACAAAAACAACAACAACAACAACAACAACAACAACAACAACAAAAACAAAAAACAACAACAACAACAACAACAAGAGGCGTGCCACTTTTCGCCCTAAATAATATGTGAAGCAACGTGGGTGAATCAGACACAAGTCGTAAATTTGATATTTTTAGTTATGCATAGTGTGTTTATATTAAATGAAATTCAAGAGGTTGAAAAAAATATAACTCTCTCATTACTAGAACTAGAGATATTCAACCTAATTTCAAAATGAAAAAAATCAATAAATTATAGTTTTGTAGATCTGTATAATGAAAGGTTTAATATAGCCTATATAAAGTTGATGTTGGACGTTAAACCAATCCAACTTAGCTCAAATCTTATAATTTTATTGAACCTGATTCACACGTTAACTCACCACTATTCTCCAGATCTCGAGCCCAACAGCTTGTCCGGCCCCTTTCCAGGCAGGCTCGCTTTGTGCTGATTCCTCTGCAGATAAAACATAACAAAAATTGGAATGCAATTACCTAAAAGGCAGATATCATTCTATCCTTTCACTTCACTTAGTCGGCTACAGTCGAATATTTGCTATGACTGTTTTCTATCTTTCTCTGCCCTTTATCTCGGTGGTAAGGTTTTCCCGTGTTCTCTACAATTGTGTTCGACATAAAAAATTTTACGTTTTTTCCTGCCTTACCACTCTTCTTTTTTCCATGATTTGGTTCCCATTAGATCAGTTGGTTTTCTTGGTAACAATGGCCGCTGAATCTGAGACGCCTGTCGTTTATTATAGTTCTATGATTGGCAGATATCTATTACAAAATGAAGTCCCTCATGCCAGTATCTCTCAAATTCCTTAATCTTGTACCCCATATTGATACCAAAGAGCGATCCATTGACTAGTCGAGGAGATTACGAACACTTCATGGAGGAAATGGAGTGTTCGCAACTCCAACTGATACCGTAAAGTGATCCATTGACAAGTCGAGGAGAGAGACTAAGGGCACTTAATGGAGGAAATAGAGTGTTGGGTTGTCGTGGTTTGACGACGGTCATGTGATTATGTAACAGCGATATTATATTGTATGGACACTCTCAGCTTTGGCTCATGCGCCTAGCGATCTCACTGCGGAGGCATTTAAACATCAAACCTCAAGTAAGACCAATGTAACAAAAGGAAAGGAATGGCAATGAACATGAAGAGAGAGAGAGAGAGAGAGAGAGAGATAGAGAGATATATAGATAGATAAATAATAGATAGATAGATAGATAAATAGATAGATAGATAGATAAATAAATAGATAGATAGAGAGATAGAAACAGGGAAAATAAGAGAGAGAGAAAGAGAGAGGTCACTTTACCATTGATCATATAATGACTACAAAGTTTAGGCCTAACCAGAGACATGCGGAGATTGTAACTACATGACTGTGTATAAATCGAGCTGAACATACAAAGTCACATCCCTGTTTAATACAATTCTCATTGTGTTAACAATGCGTGAAATCGTCGAAACACAATAAGAAGGTCTGATTTTTTAAACTTATTTTCACAACCCATAATCTTTCTCAAACAATCAATTGAAGAGAAAGCGACTTCGTCCGAAAAAAAAATTAAAAAACAACAACAAAAACTGAGCATTCAACCTTAAATCTTTACTTGTAAGCCCAACCCACAACCAATTGAGCAATCTACTATCTAGCTCCACGCAGTATAAAACAAAATCAACAAAACTCCCCCCCCCTCCAAAAAAAAACAACAACAAAACAAACAAAAACAACAACCCCAAAACAAAACAAACAATACTTACTTTTCACACTTCTTTCTGTGTCTGAGCCAAACAAGGCCAAGTTGGAATCTTTCCAGTCGTATTCTTTGGGTTTAATCAAACCTGGCGAGATGACGACATTGAGCGAATGAAAATACAAAATTATAAAACATAATAAACATAGGGATACAGATCTAGTAACCAATCCAGTGGAAAAAATTAAGTGGTACCGTACACGTATTTTAAAATAGCTTTTTCTAATGATGGAATGTAGACAGTTTGTATGGTCAAAGTAGGGAAAAACGGAGTCGAGTTGGTTGCCTATCGCCTGACGTCAGCTCTATAAAAGCTATATTGTGAAAGGATCCCAAAACTAACGTCTAATAATTTTGCGTGCTTCTACTTAGGTTAGAGGCAGTGCCAAGACAGCATGACCCCCGTCTCAGCCAATCAAGTTGTAGGCCTTCTGATCGATCCAACCAGTAGAAGACAAAATCGGACAAAAATTAATACTTTTTTAAATTGGTTAATCGGGGTTTTAAACCGGAGAGATGACAAATATAAGCAAATAATTATAAATGAAATGAAACAATCAACTATAGGCACATCGGAATCACCCAGAAGGAAAAGGTAACTTACATGGTGTTTGTAAATTGCTACATCTTATGATGGAATAAAGACAGTGTGTATGGTTGAAAAAAAAAAAAGCGAAACGAGAGTAAGCAAAAACACCGATTGAGATCCGATATAAAGACATAGAAGGACGACAATGGGTCTTTTAGACGTGGGTTCTATTCTTAATAGATCTTAATTTGGTACATGTATCTATATTTATCTGTTTATGGTCTTGTTCTGTCCGTCTGTCTATCTGTTTGTTGGTTCTCTCTCTCTCTCTCTCTCTCTCTCTCTCTCTCTCTCAATTGCCGTTCATTATATTCATTTTTTTTTAAACCAAGAAGCTTTCCAGTTGAAGCCACCAGGAAGCTGTCCAAAAAAAAAATCGCAAAGGAGGGCTCCTCTCTAACGCCCAATTCTCTGGAACTCAAATCCATGAAGTGCACGAAATAAAATAAAGACATTTCCACTTAATATTTATTTATGAAGTCTGAAATGACAAAAAAAAACCAATTTTCCCCTAAACCGACATGCTCATACGACTGTACCCGGCGGCATCGCATCCCATCGCACTGAAGAGCACGGTGAAAAGATTGCAATTCAATTAGATGTACATGGGTTTGGGATGATAGCAATAGCAGTAGCACAATCATGATTTATTCAAAGGAATGAAACATTGCGTGATTCTCAGTCTGTCAACACTCCAGGCAATGCAATTTTTCAACCATGCCACAGACTGTTGTAGTGTCGTCATTTACAAGGTCTTTTATAATAGGAAGGGCATAATGTTCTATTGATCCAGATTGAAGTAGTCAATCTGAGGGGATATATGGAGCCGGGAAGGTTAAAAGAGCCCACTGGGAGCGATTGAAATAAATTACTAACTTATTCAGCAACTTTGGGGCGATTTGTCCATTAAGCCCCGTGTAACATTGAGGGATTGGAAATTGATGCAAATTTGCACACGTAGCCTACATTGGCAATTTTACATTATTATTTCAGCTTGGTTTGTTTGTTTCTCAGCGCCCAACATCAACAAGTATGCTATCTTGTGGACGACCCCCAATAATAATATCTGACTATTTCACGTGCTGCCACAATGAGATAGAATGATAAATATACCCGATTGTATGCCTGAGAGTGTCTATAATTATGCACTATATATATCAGAGAGAGATAGATTGATAGACAGAGATAGATATAGAGAGAAAGAGTTAGAGAGAAAGAAAGAGAAAAAGAGAGATAGAGAGAGAGATAGAGAGATATAGAGAGATAGAGAGATAGAGAGAGAGAGAGATAGAGAGAGAGAGAGAGAGAGAGAGAGAGAGAGAGAGAGAGAGAGAGAGAGAGAGAGAGAGAGAGAGAGCATATCGACTCAGCCCTCATGTCTTAGCCGGTCACATTACAAATCGTGCTAATGTTATAATGGCACAGGGCATTACGTTTCCAACTCTCTTCCTTTTGGCTTTTCAAATTCTATACTGTATCTTGTTCTACTTAATTGCTGCTTCATCACCACAATAAAAACTCTCAATTTTTAACTTTATCCCCGCACCAAGGCAAAGGACGCAAAGTGGATCTATTTACCGTGAGATTTTATCAGCATGTTCATCAGTTGGATTGTACGAACACTCGCTATAAGATCAGCATGCCGCCATTTCACTTTCGTCTTCCAAATCGATAACTATCAAAATGCATCACGTCTCTTTTACTAGGCCTATACTGCTGCACATTAATACCACCCCCCTCCTAATTTTTTTTAAATTTATCCCAGAATCGTCAGGACCAGTACCATTTTCACTAATGTCACTTCAAGGTACCACTACTCGGGGTAAGGGCATTATTTATATTCCGGGTGCGATTAGGCCTACAACATAATGGGACCAGCAACACTGTTTAATGGGTAGCGTTGTGTTGTCAACAGCACTGCTTATGCTTCTTCGATTCCTAATGGTGGTGATTCATTTACTATGTTTTTATTTGGCGTCTACCTCACGTTTTTCGCGTGTCTTTTCATCTGAAGCTTGATGAATGTTACGTTTTCTCTGTTCCTACTTTTGTCTGTTAGATTAGCTTACACCGTTGGGAAGAGCTGGCTTAAATGGTATCAGAACGCTAGGCTTCGATCCCATTGGTTGGACAATGTTAAATGTCAAATTTCCTCCCCTACTGGTTGTTTTGGTGTCACTTTAGAGAAACACGTTTTTTATTTGTTTTATCGATGTCTCGATATTTTAATCACATTTTGCCTGATGAAAGGTGTTTTATGCCACAGTGATTTTTTAAAAATAATCTTATCATTTTTAAGCACGGACAGAGCGACCAGTTTTAATTATGATGATAAAAATTCAATGGGCCAAACTTAATTCACAATGAGCTATAGAAGACAAGATTATACACACAAAAAAATCATGATATCTGCTTGAACTTTGAAAAAACGCTGGTTAAAAATATAAAAAACACCCCCACCCCCACACCCTTTCCCAATTTACACCGCTTTACTACAAAACAAGGAAGCCATTAAAAAAGATTCTCCGGTTTGACTTTTCATTTAATTCTTCTTTATCTAGATCTAGTCACAAATTCTTTTTCTAGATCTAGTCATAAATTCTTCTTTTTCTAGATCTAGTCACAGATTCTTCTTTTTCTAGATCTAGTCACAGATTCTTCTTTTTCTAGATCTAGTCACAGATTCTTCTTTCTCTAGATCTAGTCACAGATTCTTCTTTCTCTAGATCTAGTCACAAATTCTTCTTTTTCTAGATCTAGTCACTTGTTACCGTTTGTGTGGATTCCCGTAGGAACAACCCTTTTAGTGCCTTGCCTAGCAGCCATTGATTTTCAAGTTCCCAGCGGTACAAGTTGTGAAGAGATCACGCTGTGTATCCTGCACTCATCAAACTAATCAAACTAGTTGGCTGGAAACCATTACATTTCCTCATGGATTCTTTTTAGAGAACTATTGAAGTTTTTCGGATGATTTTATTTTGCTCATCAAAATCACGTACCCGAGTTGCAATTGATTTTCTTTCTTTCTTTCTTTTTTTATTTTTAAATCAAAACTTGGGTTATATACTCTCAGATTGTCCTCCCCGAAACAAAACAATACATGTTAAATGTTTTGAAAGCTTTACCAACCAAATTTGTATGACTTTCATATTGTAGTTTTTTTCAAACCATTTTTACATTTATCATATAATTCTGTCTGACCAAAAGAAATGAAGGTTAAGGGAATCTGTGCTTAATGTGACATCCTCTAGGTTTCCCTAGTATGAATCCTCTACAAACACACGGGATTCGAACCTTAGTACCCCCTGCTCGTCATTTAAAAGTAGGTACTACCACTACCACCGACATATCTTGCACCACGTATTCATGTATTTAATATATATGTTATGACCATTTTCTCCATGTTTCAACTCTTTTGATAATTTTATCGTTCCCCAAGTCTCCAAACATTGATACTTATATTCTACTATCATTCTGAGATAGCTTTAGCTTATCTTACATTTTCCCCCTTCTTTTTTATTTTTAAATTTGCTTCATTTATCTATTCTAAATAAAAAGTAAAACCTCTCTCTCTCTCTCTCTCTCTCTCTCTCTCTCTCTCTCTCTCTCTCTCTCTCCTGACAATCATCAGATCTGAAATTGCCCAGTTTGATATGCCACACTGTCAGGTCTGTTAACACGCACTCTGTTAGTCAACAAAAGCTCTATCAAGCCATGCAAATGCCTTTGTCGAAATTAACTACTTCGGCAACATTTTTTAAATGGATGATTCCCAGTACAGTTTGAACATAGCTAGATCATAAAAGAGGCGTTTATCTATCTATCTATCTATCTATCAATAATAATAATAATATTAATATTAATAATAAACTCTATCTATTTATCTGTCTACTATCTATGTATATATCTATCTGTTTATCTCTATCTCTCTCTTTATTTTTTATGCATCTGTGGATGAAAGGTGGCTCAGTGGTAAGAGCGCATAGCTTCAAATCTGACGCCCCAAGATCGGGCTGCTTCTCCCTGCTGGTTGGACCGGCTTCAGTTTAATGTGATCTTCTATGGCATTAGTCCTGGTATCCACGCTCTTTGTCTTTGATAAGGCAAGTAGAAAATGTCGCACCCATGTTTTGGTACTTGTCGCTGTATAATATATGATCCTTTCAGATATAGAGGACACGTAAAGGACAGAGATATATCTCTCTCCTCAAAGAAACATTTCAAATAGGGTAATTGGAATACACAGAATATAATTGTGTCCAGAAAAAAGCCAAATTGCAATATATTAATTCAATATTACAGGCACACAGAATGTGGCAAAAATCTTTTTTGAAGTAAAGTCATTAAAATTTAAATACTCTGAGGAAATGGGTTTACATGGATGATATCATTTCGAGATTAAAGGACGGCTGGTTCCAGTTTGAAAGAAAGGAATTCTAAAAGTAATGAAATAATTTTTAAATGTATCTTTAACCCTCACCTGTCGGAGACTGCTGAGACTTTTCGCCTCATTAAGGTCTGGAGCACCACATTAAAAACAAAGTTTTTAAATGTACATGATATGTCCTAATATTTGATCAGGATTACATTAAATGAATAATTATTAAAGCCATTTTGTTACAGTGTCAGATTGAAATACCATAAGAACAATATAATAGCATGGCATTTCAAGAATGATATATCATATAAGCGTTTGAAGGAAGTAATTACCGAATTTGTAGAACGTTAAATTCCATTGCTATATGGGCCATAAGTCTTGAAGATGAATAGAAACATTCAATTTTAGATGTAGATTTTTTTTCGTACACCTAAAACATTGCTTTTATGATTAGCTTGTCCAACTGTATATTATCATACAACCGATTTATTACTAAAAATGTACATTTGTATAGTATCATATTTGTGACGGACCCAGCCAAATCGTCAAGTAAAAAATTTGTAACATTATCTGAATACTCTACAGCATCATTAAATTAGAAACTAGGAATGCGATACAAAGTATTTGGCAGACAAAAAAACTAGAAGGGAAGACAGATGCAAGAACGAATGGCCCTGAATTAACAAAAGGTATTGATGGACGAAAAGATTAATATGACCACAGACGTTGCTAATAACTTAACAAAAATCTGCATTCAGTTGATTTATACTGTTCACCAGACATTTTTTCCGTATTGCCTCTTTTCATTTTATTGTGTCCTTTAGTACGAATCTGCCACTGCCTTTGCCTTTCTGCCTCTTTCTATTTCTCTCTTATTTCAATATCTTTCTTTACAGTATTTTACGAATATCTCTTTTTAAATATTGTTTCTCATTTCGCTTCTCTCTTTTGACCTTTTTGTCTCACTTATCTTTGTAGAATCCTTTTTTCTCACTCTCTTTGAGAATACAACTTTTCCGTATTGTTTTTTCTATTATTCTTAAGTATTGCATGTTTTCCTGTTTCCTAATTTTTCAAACCAGAAATTTAAGTTTTGGTTAAAAGAAATGTTTTAAATTCCAAGGAAATCAAGCCACAGACAATATGATCTCCGTGCGCGATCCGCTAGACTGAGTTCGCTGTTCTATCTATCTATCTATCTATCTATCTATCATTATCTATCTATCTATCTATCTAATAATTATTATGAAAGAAAACGTTTCAACTCCAAAACCTTTTGTAATGCAGCAGCTTCTTTCATCTAAATCTTTCGCGCCAAAAAAAGCGATCAATTAAAACGTTCCTCAAAACTTTTGAAAAATCTTTTTTGAGGATGGTATGCAAAAGTGCTTGCATAGGGTCTAAAGCTAATAACACCAATACGCATTGAAAAGACAATGGTCATGTAAAGTTGGTAAAGATGGCAAGGCAATAACTAGTATAAAACGTATTTTTAAATACGTTTTATACTAGTTATTGCCTTGCTATCTTTATCATCTTGTTGTTTAAGAGCAAAAAGAAATCGTGAGGGAGTCTCATCTATGACCTTGGGTTTGATAGGTCTACAGGCTTCGAGGTATATACATTTTATTATCATGCTGTCAGTTTTTGAAATCTAAAAGTCATGTTCTTTATCGGATCAATATTCGCCGTTAATAATAACCGTCAAAAAGTTGACGTGATCACTTAAGAGAGACTATTGTAACTGCCCTCTATATTAAATCTTTGAAGTTACAACAATGGTGGGTAAAAACGTTCGAGCTGTTCACTAAAATATATCTTTCACATCACTAATAGATTATCCTGAAATGATAAAAAGTAGAGCACAGATTGTGCGAATAAAGATCCGCCTTCCCCGCACTTAGAACATTAATAATACACGGTTCAGGATTTAGAACTAGAATGATAGAGGTTTTTAAGCGTAACTTTTTAGGACCCTAGGGGTAGAATGCACAAACAAGCCGTAGCTCACGTCGCGTCTTAACAATATAACAATAAGAAGGCTTACGGTGAGACGTAAGCTGCGTCTAGATATATAGATGCAAAACACGTCCGAATTGATTGTATGCAGTTATGTCTTAGATTAAAACAAGGTTTGATAAGGTTAGATCTAAACTTTTGTTTTGGTCTAATTACCTGATCCACTTGAGTTACGTCCACCTTATGATTCAGAATTTTTATGGTATTGGAGGGGGAGGTGGAGGTATAGAGTTTTATTTCATAATTCGGTTTGTAGTTTACTGGACCTACTAATCTACGAACCATTGGGTAGGATCATCTGATGTAGAATCAAAATCAAGAAGTCCTATGAAAGGCTTGGATAATAGACACACAAACAGAGTATACTTGCAGTATGTGACAATAAGTTCATTTCTGCCGACTTTGTTTTACACTGACGGTTGTCAAAATTTTTGTGTATCTTACTTTAAGACCAAACTTTGTTATATCGGAATAAAGTTAATAAGTTCGGGGAAAGAATTCCTATTATGAATTTAACGTCTTGTACTTGTAGGTCTTCGAGGAAGACCCTATGCAACAAGAGGCTTAATACTAACAGGGGAAATTTTTTTAACGCTGCCACACAGAGTGGGGAAAACTGGGAAGTGTCGGGATTGTACTATTTGGTTAGTTTTGAAGGGGACATTCAATATTAATATATCATCACAAATAATTATTTCTGGACCGTTTGACCTCCATCCCTCTTTACTATGTACATTTTCCCCATCTCTTAACACTATTCTTAATAAAGAGTTTTATTTCATAGTTCGGTTTGTAGTTTAATGGACCTACTATTTCGCGAACCATTGGATCTGATTCTCTAATGTAGTCAAAATCAAAGAAGTCCTATGAAAGGCTTGGATAAGAGACACAAAAACAAAGTATACTTGCAGTATGTGACAATAAGTTCATTTCTGCCGCCTTTGTTTCACACGGGCGGTTATCAAAATCTTTTTTTTTTATACATTACTTTAAGACCAACCTTAGTGATTTCGGAATGAAGTAAATACGTTCGGGGAAAGACTTCCTGTTATGAATTTAACGCCTTGTACTTGTAGGTTTTCAAGGAAGACCCTATGCAGCGAGGGACTCAATTAATGAACTTTGGACACTTTTTTAACGCCCTACCATACAGGGTGGGTAAAACTAGGAATAGTCGGGATTGTAATGTTTGGTTAGTTTTCAGGGGCCATTCAAATATATCATCACACATAATTATTTCTTGACCGTTTGACCCCCATCCCTCTTTACTACATATATTTTCCCAATCTCTTAACACTATTCTTACAACAGCCAATGATTCTCTCTCCTCCCTTTTCCCCCCTTTTTCTAAGTGTAAGATATTATTATATTTAAACGGCCCCTAAGAATCCTATGTCTGCCCAAAAAGCCATTAAAATTTACGAAAAGGAAAGCATCAGCTGAGATCCAAACCTCGGAAGTCTTACCCGTCAATCCCGAGCGCTTCTATCTGACATATTTTCGTCCAAAAAATAACCAACAACATAAAGAAAACAAAAAAAACCCCATCAACATGAGATCACGTTGCAAAACTCGCATTCCGTCAGCGAACATGATAATTATGATTGTTTTAGCAAGTGTTATTTTGCAATGGGTGTTTTTCTTCCCTAGTTTTAGCTCATAGATACGACATTACGCAAATTATTTCACAACAATTATTGTGAAAGAAACCCACTATGATTATTTATGATCTATGAATTAATCAATGAACCAGTTGCCTTTTCTTTGAAATTTTATGTGTGAAAAGAGCTCTTTTGTTCAAGTCTGCGGGGGAAAATTAAAAGATTTTGCAGCACTTGTCTCTCCTCTGCGGCAGCTTTGCCTTTCTATACCTTTTATAATACACTGGTTTATACCTATTGTCCGTCCTAATCCTAAACATGAAAACGTTTCTTCTTTGCATTCTTCTTCGGGATAAGTTCAATATCCCTACCGTTTCCTTGGAAATTTTACCGTGCTCAAAGGTATGTGTTTTCCCATGGTTTTCCCTAACAATCTGAAAATGAATTATTGCGATCAACAGTTTTCTTTTGGCCTTTACAATTGGAATTTTCAAAATAAATTAGTAGTGCATGACGCTCCTTAAAACTTCGTTTACACAACAACAACAACAACAGCAAGAACAACAAAATCTCGTCGAAGCAATGTCGCACACTTTAGAATGCTTTCCGCTCTATATCATTTTTACATTAAAAAGCGTTACATATTTTAACATTGTCACATTGTGATGATAAAATACGTGTATTTAGTAGTGTGTGTGTGTGTGTGTGTGTGTGTGTGTGTGTGTGGCAACCAGGGTGAATCACACGCAAGTCGCTAATATAAAGTTTGAGCTAGGGTCAAAGTACTCTATATTGACATTTTTCTTAGAAAATGTAGAAAAATATATTTCTATGTCTGGTTCTAGAAACGAAGAGTTTTGTTTTTCTTTTAATCTTGTACATTGCATTTAATGCTCTTCACCTAACCGTGGATAACTAAAAAAAAGTTCACATTATTCATAACTCGTGTCTGATTCATCGTGCCGTTTGTTCACATGGAGGGGACGCGGTGGCCCTGGGGTAGAACATCGGCTTCCGACGCAAAAGGTTGGTGATTCGAGTCCTGGCGATTTTGCTCCCTACTTGTTGGGTCGGTGTCAGTTTAATATGACTGGCTGAGACAGGAGTCGTGGTATTCCTCACCCTGCCTCGTGTGTGGCAGCACATAATATTATCAGACGTCAGTCTTGGGGCCCGTCTACAATATCACCTACATAGTGCTAATGCTGGACGTTAAACCAACTCAATTACAACTACTTGCTTGACATTATTATGGGGCCATTCCTTGCCCGTGGAATAGACGCAAACACAGTGGGACCTAACAATGTAATAGGGCTATTTATAGGCACGGTTTATACATGTTTTACAACTGCCTCACTATCGATTGAGCTGTTAGTGCGTTAGGGTGCGAGAAAATGATCCGTAGTAGAATGAATGGTCGCAATTTTCGTCTTGACCGGCTGAACACAACGGTAATGTATAAGTGCGTTAGGGTGCGAGAAAATGATCCCTACAAGAATGAACGGTCGCCATTTTCGTCTTGACCGGCTTAACACAACGGTAACGGGATGGATCAACTAGGCCTATGGTCAAAGTCAAAATACCTCTGCTCAGAGCGGTGTTAAAACATGCACTGGACCAATGGCTTACGACTGTTAATGTTAAAGCCTTATACAAGTGCATTACTGCAGGGATTATCGGAGGATTTTAAAGTACATGTAGTGGTATTACATGTATAATTTTTTTATTTTTCTAGACAAAGCGCGCTCGCTTTGGTAATCTCACCCAAGCGTTAACATAGATTATAACTATGTTGAAACTATTTGGACTTTTTTTTTCATTGATTCTCTGTCTCTCTGTCTCTCTGTCTCTCTGTCTCTCTCTCTCTCTCTCTCTCTCTCTCTCTCTCTCTCTCTCTCTCTCTCTCTCTCTCTCTCTCTCTCTCTCTCTCTCTCTCTCTCTCTCTTTCTCTTATATCTCTATCCCCTCCAGTTTCTTACTCTATTCTGCATTACCACTATTCTATTCAAACAAATTTAAGCACCCATTAAATAAAGTTAAGAAAGTGAAGTGTAAATAAAGGAAGGATTGCAACAAATTTAAATGATCAACATTAATTTGTAAGTCTCACAAATCAGAAATAATGGGAAGTGACACAACTATAAATCTATGTAACTGAGTGAGTAAAATAATACCATTCTCAGTTATATATTGTCCTGTCTCATTTCTGAGATACTTGATGATTTAGAGTCTTTTAGAAATGGGATCTATAGGTAGAACATTATACACTTGAGCTGACGTGCACTGCGTTTTTACAAGTAAAGCAAGCCAAGCAAAGAACATCTATATAATCACCCAGTTTTTGCTTTATAAAGAGTTCTGGGTAGTTAAAGTTTACATATTAAAACTACATGTATTATGTAAACAGTGTCTTCTTATCGTCCTCGAAAATAAAAGGAACTTACATAAAATTTAATGATCTGCATGGGGCGGTGTTAATGAACATTGTCTTCAAATAAAGTAGAACATGTGATTTCTAAGAACTAGAGTCTCTAGGTAGAAATTGGTTGCTTTGAATTTGAGAGACACTGTAGCTAAAAGAATTCTAACAACGAGCACATTTCCTTTCGTTTTAGTTTTGGCAGCCTAGTCGGGTCGGGCATCATATGGGTTTCTTTCGGCGTTGATTAGCAGATCAATACTACAAGGGTATCGATCATTCAGGACTGGGAGAAAGCTGTTTTCGGACCTGCTGGTTTTGCTCTCGTTCAAGGTTAAGGAAACATTCCTCAGCATTTCTGTCAGAGTTGTTTCTTGTATACATGTATAACATTTAGCTACATGTATAATGGGGTAGAAGTTTACGATACAAATAAACATGCCATTGAGTAACGGTAGTATACCGGTAAAGATAACAGCAGTGGGGCGCCAATGTAAATAGACATCTATAGTAGTAATATGAATATTGCTATAAACTTACAACTTACAAACCCATAACTTCGGGTTGTAAAATCTTACTGCCGTTAAGCCGAGATCCTCAGTTTGTAGCGACTAGTGTGGTTGCTATTCTCTCTTGATGGGAGAAATATAATACTGACGTGAAATGCTTTCCCCTGTTAAGAACTAAAAGCTTTTAGACAAGCATTGATTTTATTTTAATGGCAAGCCTAATTGGGTAGAAAATTCGAAATTTACTGGGGCTAATATTCCCATATTGATTCACATTTCAAAGAACAGAGGCAAAGTTATAAGAGTGAGAGAGGGGACAAGGTTCATGGTTTCATCTGCTTGTTCCATCTTCCATTATGAGTTTAAAATATTTCTGGAAAATGGACAGTCTTTCAGGACTGATTTTCCCCAGAATCACATGCTAAGACTGTACAGGCAAAGCGAATGACAAGCGTCCTTGACATATTAAGAAATACATTTTATATTGTAGAGAGAACGTTTTAGGTATATCATTTGCGTCACCCAAAACCGGAAACAAGACCAAACTATAGAGATTTGGGTTTAAGTTGAAACGTTTACTGAAAATAGGTCTATCCGTCACTCGTTCACTTCACGCAAATATTACTGCAAACAAACTTAAATGACGCTCCATGTAGGAACAAGACGAGAAGAAGAAAAGAAGTTATGGTCGAAACGACAGGCTGTCACACAACGTCTGTCAAGGTTATTTGCAGTCAGGTGTGACCGTGACAAATACACTGATTTGAGCCCTGTGGGTTGTAAGTACAACGTCGTAGTTAGCTTACAACTTCTTGGATATGCGAATAAGAGACCCAAAGACAAGTTGTAAGCTACCGTGACATTGTACTTATTCCCAAGATCTGAACGATTGTACGCCCTTTTATGGTCCAATAATTTTTCCCCTGGGCCTGCGTTACTCGTCAACATAGCTTAGCGATTAAATTATTGTAGTCCAGGTTAAATTCATTTGAATTGAACGTTACTGGTACAGTTGTATTTTGAAACTATTACATGAAAATTATGTTTATGTCGTAAACAGTTTCTTAATAAAATAAAATGAACACTTATTAACACGTATATAACCTCCCATTTAATTTCTGAAGAAGACGTTTAAAAAAATTAAATAACGTATATCGTGCTGGATAAAGGAACTAAATACATATACAAATTCTTCGCCCTGATGGAAACTCATCCGATAATATCAAATGTATAACGATAGAATTGGATAACCCACGTCTCGTTGCGTTATTTATTTGTGTGTCTCTGTATGGGAGGACTGATCGTATGGGGCAAAACTGTTCCTTGGTTGTCTAAGCATGTCAACCTTATCATAATAATGACATAACAGAGTGGGCTTCTGCTTATACATGTACGGGTATTGCTATAAGCTGCAGTGACTGGGCCAGACAACACGAGTGTTTTACTTGTTAATTTGTTTTACCTATAGATGTATATAACTACCCGGTAGTTATATACATCTATGGTTTTACCTCATTGCTTAAAAAAAAATAGGCAGGTGGATTTGAAATTACAGTAGCTAAATTAATGCTGCATAATTTAGATGCGGGAATCAGTTGCAATACAGCCCCCTTATCCTGTCATTTTGTTGTTGTTACAAATTGGAACTTGAATAATCAGTAAGCTAAACGTTTTAACTACAAGGGGGAAAACGGGATGGTGAAGGGTAGATGAGGGGGGGGGGGCAGTGGGAGAGAGAGGTTCTTCAATGGTTGAATCTGACAATGGGGCGTCTCATATAACCCTGGCATGGATACCTTAACTAATGAAACTTTGCAAAACACCCGTTTACAAAATTAATAGTACCCTAACGAAGCATGTTGTGTTAAAAAAATTGTGAACTTTAACATTAATAGATGTTTGTTATAAGCTTACAAATCGAAACAAGTAAATTTTAGACAGCATTTGATTTTTGAACTTGATGCAGTATGATTACTTGCACCATTGCTATTATTGTAACATTATTTTTTAGTTTTAATCTAACAACGGATATTAAAACTTGAGGCTTAGAAACCTATGCAAACATGATAGGAATGCTCAGCAGCGCAAGAAATTAGAAAAAAAAATAAATACGAATACGATCCAAAATATAGTGCACTTCTCTGTTTTGATGGTAACATTACACAGTTTGCTATTGGAATTCTACCTAATGCAAAAAGTTACATTGCCTTGGTTACCTATCCTAATAGGCCTATTAGATCAACTATTACATTTTTTATTTGTAACCTTACCTTATATGGACGGAGAATAAAAAAAATTCATAATTATACTCTGAAAACGTAACTTTAGTACAAGGTTTCATTACGTCGCATTATTTTACATCGGACGATTAAATCGCTTTAATATCACATATCGGTATCATTAACCACTTATTCGTGTACTACTTATATAGACGGAGAATAAAAATTGTATAGTTATACTCTGAAAGAGTAACTTTAGTACAAGGTTTCATTACATCGGAATATTTTATATCAGACGATTAAATCACTCTTATACCACACACCAGTAGCATTAACCACTTTATAATGTATTAAATCCCTAAAACTAAAAATAATAATGTCTTGTAGAACATTTATTGCGTATATGTATATACAATAATATAGAAGATCGCTATGAAAAAAAAACGAACAAACCAGGAAGTTGAACTAACCTAAGTCCTGAATTTAGGGAACTGTAAGTTGATCATTTAAAACAACATAATATTAATATAGGCTGATCATTTAAAACAGCAATATATTGATATAGGCTAATCATAACAACAATATATAATAGAGGCTGATCATAACAATATAAATATTAATATAGGCTGATCATAACAACAATAGGCCTATATTAATATAGGCTTATGATAACAACATTATAATTATGAAACATCCTAACCCTGCAGGAATACTTCGAACAAATGTCTACTTACTGAAATTAGTGTGACTGTGACTAGATTGGTCTTGGTTCTGGCTCTGGTAGTAGTCCGTTAGTTGAGCCTGTTCAAATACATACAGTAGGCCCTATGGTTTGGTCGCGTCGCAGTTAAAGCCGTTCTGTCGAGTGCAGATAGTGAATGGCGAGAGCTGTGAATGGAAAACTTGCAGGGCTGCCCTTTTATGTCCACACTGTCTCACAGTCACAGTCTTCGCCCTTGCGAAAGGGAACCCAAATCTCTCTCTCTCTCTCCCTCTCTCTCTCTCTCTGTCTCTCTCTTTCTCTCTGTCTCCCCCTGACTTTCTCTCCTTCTCTCTCTCTCTGTCTCTCGATTTCTTTCTCTGTCTGTGTCTGTTTCTCCCCATCCCTTTCTCTCGTTCTGTCTCTCCCTTTCTTATACCCCTACCCACCTTCTCTGATTCTCTACAGTCGTAGCCCCCTTCTCACCCCCCCTCTCTCTCTCTCTCTCTCTCTCTCTCTGTATGCCTTGCTTTCTCTCACCTCTGTCGCTTTTATTTCTCTCTGTCTGTCTGTCTGTCACTCTGTGTTTATCTCATCATCCACCTATCCTTCTTTCTATCACACGATCTATCTGTCTTACTATAGAACCATCTGCTTTGCACACATCCATCTAATAACCTACTTATATCGATATGAAGGTAGGTATATCTGCGTTCTAAAATGGTCAGCTATTACATAATATACCCTCTACCCTGTTCCTTCATTTCCACTCAAGGTTTTCTTTCGTAGTACATACGACCTGGCATACCAATTAATAGTCAACCTGACCAAAAAAGCATATAGATAAAAAAAAGGGGAAAACAAATCCTATGTCCCCTCCTTTTTACCTTCTTTTGGTCACCGTGACTAGTTCGTGCCCTAGATACACTGCTTTTTGTTTTGTTTTATTATGTTTGGTTTTGCATATGAGCTTACCTGCCATATTTCTAGATGTCTAGACAGCGGGAAAGTCCGAACGTTCCTGTGTGACAACCGTAAACTGTTAGTCGTGGTCACTGGTCGGCTAGTCTAAGCCCTGGGGTCTCTGTTGATTCCGTTCCCTCTAGGTCTGCAAAATTTAACTTCCTGTTTTCGCGCAAGCCGTCAGGTCGTCTGCAAGAGAAGGTTGGGATATCATGGACTCATACACGGATGTCTATGTGTCTATACTGTGTAAAAAGTAAGGTTGGGATATCATGGACTGATGCACGGATATCTACGTGTCTATACTGTGTAAAAATTTAACAAGGAAATTTAAAGATTTGAAACCTAGATCCGGTTGTTGTTTTTTTTCGTTTTGTTTTAAAATGTTTCCCGATTCTGCGCTACCCCTCTTTTTTCAACCCCTTGCGCTCGCAAAACTTTTTTTTCTAGTGATAAAACAGATTTGCATAATAATACGATTTTATTCTCCAACCGCAATGGTCCTTCTATTACTTGAAACTTGATTTTTTTTAAAAATAATATACAGGATAAGAACGTTGGGACCAAAATAGACAAAAAAAAGTTCACAGGATCACATGGTCTTTATTATGAAAAAAATGTTTTTTAACATTCTTATCAGATCTATGACGCTTGGAAAAAGGACCATTTAAATGAGTTTTAAAAGTTTAGCTTTGGCGTAGTTTCACCGCCATTTAGTATAGCAACACGATTTTATTGCTAGTAGGAATACTGTTCATAATCCTAGAAGGGGCTGTATAACTACTAAATCGGTTGAAAACAATAATCTAGGTTTAGCGTTAAAACAAGACTTTGGTGTGCAAGCGAGAGTTCGTTAAAAGTTTATCCACTGGTTATTGAGTACCATAAGGTAGGTATAGGATATTACAGCCCTGAAAGTCTCCCGTATCACTAGAAGTTATTTTTTGTTCTAGACTACAAGTACAAAGCAGTTTCAGTGCTGTTGCTGAGTTTTACCATCTTAAGGAATTAGATATAGAAACAATGCTTAAAGCATATTAATCCTTTAAGTTCAACTTCCTTATCACGAAAGCTAAAAGAATTGAAATGACGCTAGGCAAGATTTCATAATCTGTAACACATAATTGGGTGTAATAAGCTTGCTTCGCCCAACATTCCAACCTGTAATGGGTCGCACTGTCCTGTGAAAACTTCACAGAACTACGACGCTTTCCTAGAAAATTATTGAATCAGAACCCAAACACACGCGTTTGAGGATAATCAGGCCTATGACTGCTGTGTAAACAGATATGATCAATATTGAGAAAGAAAGTCCGATTGTTACTCCCCTCTACCAATGGTAGCCTAGTTGTTGTAGGTTACTAGTTTTTCTATTTAATTTAATCGCCCCTGTACAGTAACGAAGTCCAAAGTGAATTGAAGGGAGAATGAAGACTTTATTTAATTTAATTTTAGTGACTTAGCTTGTACCTCAGGTCTAGCGTGGCTAGTGCAGAACAAATCGTTTAGAGAATTGCGAAATTCTTAGTACAGTGTATCCCTAAAGAGAGCTGATTGTGCACAGAGATAAGTAAAAACTATACTCAATTTCACAAAGGAAAAACCCAGTACCGGGTATTTTATTTGACATTATTAGGAACGGCCGATCGCTCTAGGTTCGATTTCTAACCGACATACCGTAACACAGGTTTAGGTCTTAGAATCTATCCTCTGACCCGTAACGTCCGTGATAAAAAAAACAATTGTGAAATATTTCAAATTTTTTTTCGAGGCGCGGATTCGAAATAAAACCAACGATCCTAACGTCCTTGTTTTTATCTTTTCTTGTTGATGCTGCTGTTGTTATTGTTGTAATTAATCTTGTTGCTGTTATTATTATTATTATTATTATTATTATTTGTATTAGTTGTGGTTCTACTTTAAGTTGTTAATATTGTTGATTGCTTATCATCATTGTCGCTGTTGTTATTACAATCACTGATATAAGTTGTTTTTTTTTAAATGTATATCATCATCCTTATCACGATCAACAACATAACCCCCGTCATCATCATCAGCAACACATTGTACAGACCTAAATTTTTTTTCCTTCTGAAGAGAACTCTTTTTTTTTCCAAACCATTAACTGTAATGTAACTAGCTTAGCTAAACCAACAAGTTTATTTAAAAAAAAAAAAAGAATAATAGAACGTGTATAAAAAATCTACAATTTTGTATTTTTAAGCTATTTCAGATACAGCACTTTTGTATTTTGTATTTGTTTTGTTTTTCCTACTGAAAGATCAATATTATATAAAACGAATTGAGATGCCAACCTCTGTATCTTCTACTCGTCAGGCAGGGCACTACTGGCTAAGCTTTCCAGCGCTCCCGCGGTTGTCAAACATCTTTCTGTACATTATTACTTCAGATTTAACACAGCATGCACCGTGACTCAAGATGAGTAATTTTTGTTGTTGTTGAAAAACGTGTGTTATAAAGAAATAAAGTTACACGTCAGTGCACCGCTGTATCTACATGGAGGTCAGTTACCGATACAACAACATGATCCTATAACACCGAGCACTAAATCCACGCTTTCATCTTCCTACTACGTACAACATCCTACATGTTGTTAGAGTAGACCACATTTTATCGCCTCTTTAGAGGAATAGATCCGAACTGTGCCTAAATTTTAAATTAAAAAAAGAAATAAAAACCTAAGATCAACTTGAATGTTAAGTTATTCACTTACTGCGAATATCTTTGTTAAGAACACCCTTGCACACACTCTCATACAAAAACACTGCAAGCATAAATAGTATGGTTTCAATACATAGATTTATTTTATCAATTTTTAGTGGTTTCATTTTTTTTTCTTTTTCACTTTTGAAGTTCATAATTACTATATTCTGTAGATTCACACAAGAAGGAACAGCAAAGAGAAGAAAGAGCCAAGCTAGCCAAGTTAAAAACTTAACCAAATGAGGAATGAAGCCCTAATCGCTCATCTATATCATTGTAGACACTAGTGTTAGAAATGATAAATGTAATCGAGATGGCAATTCAGGGCAGCCTGTATGCTCCATCAGCACTTTGGTATACTACACTATACAATACTACATGTATTTAATTTGCAGCCACACTATACAAGTTTTGAGTGGATCGCATTTTAAAAAAGTCTCTAGAACAATCATTTATCTTAATCCCCAATCCCTAAAAGATTAAAATTGCAGTAAAATTTGAGGAGGTGCAATCTATTCCTCTATCTTTTTTGTCATATTAGATCATGAAAAAGCCAACGTCTGCTTTCAATTAAAATGCCTCATGTTATAACAACGTCCAAATAAACAGATATAATATTGATAAGATTTTGCATCTTCCCCAACAAACTGTCTAAATTAACATTGAAGTTCCAATAAAAAGAAAAAATTAACATAACTTTCAAAACTAAAAAAAATATATATCAACAATTTTTTAAATGCATGGTTACATTTGCATGTTACGAATAAAGAATAAAAGCATTTTTTTCTACCACCCAAAAGTACCTGTAAAAAACTGATCACGTAAAAATGAAAATCTTTCTTTATTTTCATCTCATTTTAATTAAAATAATATCAGGATCTATTTAAGAGCATTGTCGATATGTATCCTCTTCTAAGGCTAATTGATCTTTGCCAGACAAGTAAAAGAGCAACCATTGCAAAACTGCTTGGCTGCTCAATAAAAATAACCCCTGTCACTACTCAGTATGTAGCAAATCAGATAAAACAACATGAAACAAATTCAAAACTAAGAGCAAAACTATTACCACAGGAAACAAAGACAATTTTTGAACATGTTTCCCTGATAAACAGAGTGAGAAAGTACTGATCAACACTTGAATGTACTGTGATATAAACTTCATATCATGATAAAAAAAAAATGGTTTCCTTAACTGTTAAACTTTATCACAAAGTATAATTTGTGGCTACTGTTTTAGTAATACAGACTTGTTCTACCCGTTTTTTTTTCCGCAAGGTCTTCAATACTGCTATTAAAAAATTATATTAAAGTTATTTGTTTTCAATATGCTTTTTCGCAGCATTTCAATAAATTTGCACACATGTATAAAAGTAGGACCTTTAGATTTAAGTTAAAATAATAAAATCACAAGATTCCAGTAGGAGACAAGCGAACAACATTCCTAGTGTAAGTGAAACCTGAAGCTAGATGATAAAAGGAATGATGGCTCTTCCAAAACTGCTGGGTAAAAAAACTAGAATAAAAAATCTACCAGAGTACAAAATTCTATTCTGAGTTTAACAAATATATACCTGAGATTTGTAATATTCTTGAAGACTTCTCATGACTAGGGAAACATCTAAAACATGTTGTAGAGGTCTTTTTTTTTGGTTGGTCTTCCTTTATTGTCTATAACATGAGTTATGGGGAAGGGACTACACAAAATATGTATTAAAATTATCAGAACCTCAGACCTTTCCTCATCTATGATAAATCGTTCCTATGATCATTCAGTTAAGTCTTACTAGAAAATTGTAATGAGTTGATAGAATTAAAAATATCGATTGTGGAGCTTCGCTGCTAAAATAGACATTGCTAAACATGAAAACTCCTTTCCCTGAAAACCTGTAGGTACCTGAACTCTGTCATGGAGTACTCAATAATGAATGATGAATTTGAACATAATATCATCTCTCTAAATACATGTTAGAGTAAGCCATACAGGGGCCCAAATGAGAAAAAATAAGACTTGGACAATATTTTCCAGTTCTTTTTTGTCTATAAATATCAAAGGAATCAAGTAATTAGAACAGGAGTTGGAGCCAATTTTAACTGAATTGTTACAGGTTTTTCAGAAAAAGAGCCAACTTCAAACGTCATTCCTATAAAAGTAATGAAACGCGGCGTATGCCAATAGTTTAGAGGGACCAATATTTATCCCATATATGGATCATCCATAACCTTAACCAACCCATGTCACCTCCTAAACATGTTTAAAAAAAAACATGTTTCTTTGCTGAATGGAAAACTACACCAAGGTTTAATGAAAGAAGAGTATAAAAAAAGTCAATTAAAGAAAGAAAGCTTTCACAACATGAACGATGCAGGATTATGAACTTCAAAGCCTCAACAATCTTTGTAAACAAGAGAGCAGAAAGAAAAAGTGAACAAGATAAATGGAGTTTTTACTCTATCTGTAATGGTTGATTATGACAACAAGCTATTGATGATGATAACAATTCCAACAAGGTATACATACATAGTATTTTCAAGTATATAGTCAGGACCCTTTTCAGTTTTAGTTCAATGTTACTCATAATGTATGCCAAACAGTAGTAATATAGCCTAGGGCCTAACAGATGACTGGTCTGTCTAGACGTTGTCAAGATAGCCTTTGAACAATGATGAGGATGATTCCAATGATGGTGAACAGCGTTGAGAGGGAAGCCATTTCTGGAGAGAAAATTAAAGCAGATTATATAAGCCAGTGAATCAAGCAAAAGTGATTGAAAAAAAAATTTAAATAAATAAAGAGCTGGACAAATCACAGATGTAAGGTCTGTATGGGTAGCTACTAAAATAAATGCATTAGAATCTGCAAAAAAACAAATGAATGAATGAAATCATTCTGACTGCAATTTCTGATAATGAACTCTATCATTCTGATCATAATTTCAGATCATTGAGATTACAGCTTAGGATAACAAAGATTAATCTTACAAGAGAAAGAAAAAAAATTTTTGATGTTGAGAAGAATTATTACTAGACTCAATAACTAAATTGTTATACTGATCCTCAAAGCTTACTATCAGGGTGCACTTACTAAATGCGGGACAGCTGATGTAGTAGATTGGATGGCAAAATTGCCTCCAGCTTTTCCAGAATATAGCTCAGAGGGAGATAGAGCCAGCCCAACATCTGCAGATAAATATAATACAAACAGCATGAAATAGAAAGTTTTGTCCGCCGAAAAAAATGTTTTCTTTCTGAATTACAACATGTATGAACTCTGTTATTTTTTTTTCAAATTCTAGTAAATCTTGAAGATTACTATAAGACTGTTGTTTCTATCTATGTTTTTCAATTGGGGTATTTTTTTTAAGTATTTCCTTAGAAGCCTTAGCACTTGCAGTAGATAACTGCCTCAATAAACATCTCTTTAGTTCGAACTCCAATTAGCCATTCTTTACTAAATGATACTCTTTTTTGTAAACCAATTTAAAATAGAATACTTCTAGATTTGAAAAAATAAATTTAATGACACATAATTGTATACAAAAAGATTCTATTTTGCAAGCAGTTCCAATGTTTTAGACTGATGTGTTTTTATAAAAATATAATTAGCAAAAGAGCGAGTTTGGCTAGAGGCACTGTTATTAAAGAATGAGAGATCAGATGGAGCAGTTGAGATGGAAAGGTAGGTAGATAGAAGGAATAAGGAGGAGAAGAAAGAGAGAGGGAGAAAGAGAAATAGAGAGAGGGAGTGAGAAAGAGAGAGAGAGAGAGAGAGAGAGAGAGAGAGAGAAAAGAGAGAGAGAGAGAGAGAGAGAGAGAGAGAGAGAGAGAGAGAGAGAGAGAAGAAGCCTTTGAACAATGATGAGGATGATTCCAATGATGGTGAACAGCGTTGAGAGGGAAGCCATTTCTGGAGGGAAAATTAAAACAGATCATATAAGCTAGTCAATCAAGCA
The DNA here is from genome assembly GCA_003991915.1 of Elysia chlorotica. Lineage (NCBI taxonomy): Eukaryota > Metazoa > Mollusca > Gastropoda > Plakobranchidae > Elysia > Elysia chlorotica. The sequence goes on from RQTK01000085.1 coordinate 42,116, forward strand.
AAAGTGATTTTAAAAAATTAAAAAAAAATTAAGAGCTGGACAAATAACAGATATAAGATCTGTGTGGGTATTTACTAAAATAAATGCATTAGAATCTGAAGAAAAGATTTTTTTTTTTTAAACTTAAATGTTTGACTTTATATTTGTGTAAGTTCATTTTTTGGAGCGAAAGAGATCCTGAAATGTTACTGATGTAAAGTACCTTATGGATGATGAATGGAATCATTATGACTACAATTACTGATAATCATTTTGATCATATTTTAGATCATAAATCAGATCATTGAGATTACAGCTTAGGATAACAAAGATTAATCTTACAAGAGAAAAAAAAATATTAAATGTTGAGAAGAATTATTACTAGACTCTATGACTAAATCGTTATACTGATCCTCAAAGTTTACTATCAGGGTGCACTTACTAAATGCGGGACAGCTGATGCAGTAGATTGGATGGCAAAATTGCCTCCAGCTTTTCCAGAATATAGCTCAAAGGGAGATAGAGCCAGCCCAACATCTGTAGATAAATATGATACAAACAGCATGAAATAGAAAGTTTTCTCCACCGAAAAAATTTTTCTTTCTAAATGACAACATGTATGAACTTTAGACAGTTATTTTTTTCTATCAAATTCTATTACATCTTAAAGATTACTATAAGACTGTTGTTTCTACTATGTTTTTCCATTAGGTTACTTTTTTAAGGGATTTTCTTAGAAGCCTTAGCACTTACAGTAGATAACTGCCTCGATAAACATCTCTTTAGTTTGAACTCCAATTTGCCATTCTTTACCAAATGACAGGTCTACTCTTTTTTTGTAAACCAATTTAACATAGAATATTTCTTCCAGAGCTTTGATAATTTGAATTTAACGACACATACTTGTATACAAAAAGATTCTATTTTGCAAGCAGTTCCAATGTTTTAGACTGATGTGTTTTTATAAATATATAATAAGCAAAAGAGCGAGTTTGTCTGGAGGCTAAGATATTAAAGAAGGAGAGACCAGATGGAGCAGTTGAGATAGAAAGGTAGGTAGATAGAAAGAATAAAAAGGAGGAGAGAAAGAGAAAGAAAGAGAGAGAGAGAGAAAGAGAGAGAGAGAGAAATAGATATAGGGAGATAGAAAGAGAGAAAGAGCGAAAGAGAGAGGGAGGGAGTGAAAGGGAGAGAGACATATATACATAGAAATAGTTTACCGTTCTGACTACGACACCCATGGGTTCGGGGTACTGATGTGTGAGTAGTGCCAACAGAGCTGTGAAGGAGCAGAGACCGGCCGTGAACAGGATGAAAAACGGCAACTCCTTCTTGGGGTAGACAGACACCTCGTGGAAGGCTGGTTGGAGAAGGAGAGAGAGAGCAATGATTACTTTCAATATGACGTACAAATTATTATATAATGATAGCCATCACAGGAATGAGATAAAAGCTCAGATATCAAATACTTAAGGAATAAGTTGCATTGAATTTTTTTTAAACAAATGGTAATTCTCCTAAGTGAGATTTAGTTTCAAGAACAAACACTACTTTAAAACAAAAGGGACATTTCAGTTGGACCTTCAAAACCCAAACTGGAGTGGAAACAACACTCTTCAGTTTAACTTGTATGAGGCAAGCAGAGATATTTATAATTTAGATGACAGATGGCTTATTCTATTAATATCTATTCCCCTCTGCTTCCCCCAACCCCCTTTAACAGCTATACAAAATATCTACTTATATGATACATAAAGCATATGTCTGAGGCAAGCAGAGTGAATCAGGCACAAGTCGCTGACATAAGTTTTGAATTAGGGACTCTCAAAGAGTAAAAACTTCAATGGAAGACCAGGATCCACAAATAAACAGAGTTATAATTTTTTCAACCTCAAAGTACATTTTATGCCTCGTAAAGAACTTTTCAAAAGTTCCAAACTACAACGTATGCCTGATCCACCCTGGTTGCTTCACATTATATATTGATACGTACCAGGCAACAATTCGCGGTCTGCATTTTCTGTACATGTGGGGTAGGGATGGAACAAATGACCTTTCTCCAGAGGGTAAGGAATCATCCGGAATGCTGCAAGATTGATATAAGTGATATAAAGTGATATATATATATATATATTTTTGTGTATTTTGAATAACAAATGAAGAAATATATCTTTATGTCTTCGGGAAGTAATTTGAAATTCATATATTGATTAATATTATAATTTCATAACTTTTGTACCATAACTTGCAAGAACTTTATTTCTATGCTGAACTGCCATCTGTTATATGAAACAAAATGTTTTTATAATCTGTAACTATTTAATAAAAGTTTTAACAAACATATGCTTGAAACTTGAATGTTGACATGGATATTTCCCAATGGAATTTAGGAGGCCTTAATTTAACCCAGAGAGAGATAGAGGGAGAGAAGAGAGAGAGAGAGGGAAAGAGAGAGAAATAGAGAGGGAGAGAGAGAGTTATTGCTTAGCGTCCAACGTCAGCACCATATAGACTATTTTATGGATGGGACCCAAATTTAAAGTCCAACAAGTTTACGTGCTACTAGGCACAGAGACAGTGCCGGGTAATCATGACTCTGTCTCAGCCAGTCACATAAAACTGACACTGAGCACAGGGGCATCTTGAGCCAAAAATACATTACTTACGACAATGATCTACACACATTCCACACAACCTCATTGCCATAACAAAATAAAAACACACAACATATAAAAAAAAGACTTGAGCCTTCAGACAAAATCTCCCTTACTTCCTTCCCATGTGCAGTGCAACAAGTTGAGGGCTCCCTCCACCCGCTTCCAGTGATGCAGGTGAAAGAAAGAGTATGCGATCGCTTCACTGTCTCCTCGCTTCAAGATATGTTCAGGTGGCAAGATGAGGCTTTTCATTTCTAAAAGATACTGTAGACAGAAAAATTAAAAATTAAAATAAATGTAAAAATCCATGAAATTGTGTAGAGGATTTGAAAAACAGCCAGATCTCTGATCTACCACATCTTTAAATGTGTCTCTTGATTGTGATCTAAGTTCATTAAAAACAAATTGAAATTGGTACTTTCAAAATTTTTTCTCGACCATGAGACAGATACAGACTAAAAACACATTAATAGGCTAATGTTTTGAGGGAAAACTTAAAAATTTTGTATTCTACTGGCCCAGTAATGACAGGGCAATCCCTGTATAAAAAGTAGAGTTTGTAAGAACAAAGTCACTGTAAGCTTACAACTTGTTTTAAAATATATGTGAAAAAGAAGTCTTAACTCTATGGAGTCACATCGCGCACATGTATGCCATGAAATGTACATTTTATTTGAAAGATATAAAGCTGAAGTTTTCAAATCTGCAAACAATTTTTTATTCCTTCCCTATTGGTTCAAAATATAAGATTTTAGCAAAAACAATAAAAAAAAAAGTGCAATTTCATAATTACTACTGTGATTCTGTAAAGACAAGTTGTAAGCTGAGTTGAAAGCTACTATGACGTTGTACCTAAGACCCTAGTTGTGTATTACCTTTGGGACATGTGGATTAAACTCCACAGCCCTGTGTATTGCCTCGACAGCTGTCATCTCTGCCGTGCTCAGGCCTCGCTTGGACGCAATGTCTGGAGAGAACCTGTGGGTAAAGGAGGGGGGTGCCGTGTGTGGGGGCAAAGGGAAAGAGACGGAGGGACATGAGTGGCACGCCTCTCTCACACTATCGTATCAGTCTTTCATAAAGAATGGCTGAGCGTTGTATGCATAAATGTGACAGTATAGTTTTAAAAAAAGTCCCAGCCTTAAACAAAATGCAGCCCGATAAAATAAAATGCCTGCAATGACAATGCGAAAAAAGGAGGAAAAAACAAATACTGTGCAGTTAGAATACTAATAAATAAATTATAAAAAAAACTTTCTTTCAATCATAACAGAGCATCAAAAATTTTATTTTGTATGCAACAAAAAGGAGCAATTAATAAACATAGCTCACAAAAAAAAAAACAATAGAGAAAGCACGAAAGCCTACATACTGAGAATATTCACAATGCAGGGATGCACTTCACTCGTCCTGCATTGAGTTTTAAAGCTGGAACTACCACATCCTACCACCACCCATTAAAAAAAAATATATGGAAGGGAGGCAAAGAGAAGGCTTGACAAAAAAAAGGAAAGCTTCTTTTCCCACATTTTCTTTCCTAAACTAATGTACGTGTACATTTTTTAGCATCCATGTTTTTTGCAGCATCCGAAGGAAGGGAGTCTATTCTGGGAGTAGGATCTGAGAAAACCAAAGGATTGGTAAAGAGGGGCCTGAAACTGGGGCGGCGTAGGAGGCAGAAACAGAGACTCATCAGCCGTGGGTGCAAGTGTCAACATACCTTAAAAATGCTGACGGGGACGTGGCTGTTTTGGAAGCTAAGTCGGGGGTATATCTGGGTGAGAGACATAGCATCATGCATCACAGGAAAATCCAAGCCACGATAGAAAAATGCAGCAGCAGAATATACGGTACCCCACAGGAAAAGCTATGATTATGGTTAAATACATAGAGCGCAGTACAAAAAAAAAAAAAAAAAAAAAAGGAAACAAAAATGGGTTTAGAATAGACAGATAAAGTGGTAACTGCTTCTATTATTATAATGATGTGGGAGAATTTGACCTACCCTTGCATTTACATTTGATTGGCTGGGGAATATTTAATCATTCAATCTTTTAAATAGACCCCTTTATCATTGAACATTTCTGCAACTTCAATCCGTAATAATTTTCAAGGTTAAAATGTGTAAAGATGGATGCAAGAAGATTGCTTAATAAATGTGAATCAACTATTAGAGGGTAAAAATCGATATCTTGGTGGATTGTTATTTATTATTAACCAAATATTTGGTATACAGATAATTTTCACTTTTTAACAACAAAAAAAAAAGGCTGGGGAAAACAGAAATTTCCCAGCAGATAAAAAAAAGTTACTTGCCATCTACAAAAAGGAAGACATTACAACACAGGTTTCACAGGGACAAAAATTCAGGGCTCTTGCACAATCAAAAGCTCCTTGGTAATCGCACATTTGCAATAAATTGGAAATATTTTCACCATATGAATTATTTTTAAAAATCCCTAAAAATTATTATTTTTAGCAGTTAAAATATGAGCACAAACACATGAACAAACATGCACAGACAGAAGAAAATAAATTCATACCAGTGAGCGGATTAGAACGTATATTTTTTCAGCTAATGTATATACAATATGGATTATAATGATTAGATAAAAGACTTATAATGGTTCTATAGCATTGAGGACAAGAAAGAACAATGCACTGCTCAGACCATTCACCACTAGATAGGGCACTGTTAAACGTAACATATGGGTGAAAAAAATGCAATAACAAAACAAAGCAGAAACAGAAACTGTAAGTGTAAATTCTATGAAACAAAAATGTACTAGAACTTTGGCAACTAGTACAAAAAAAAAAAATGAAGGGGGATTTTGGCAAATAATATGTATCCACAATTAGCAACATAGTTACTTTACAACTGGAACTGAAAAAAAAGGGCACAATATATACCCATGCCCTGAGGTTTTATTATTGAATAAATATGAGAAGCCACCAGCACGCCTCCATCACCTGCATCTGAATCAACTTTCCCTATAAAGTAAAATAATGGTCTTAGTTCTTAGCACAAACTTACAAAAAAAATTGTTTGAATCTTATTCCCAACCGTAAAGATGGCGATGTTTTAAATTTGAAAGTTGTCCCCCCTCCCCCTAATTATGTAGGTTTGTATTACAGTTTTACACTAAAGGTTACTTGCATGTCCAATGCTGTCTTGATAGCTCCGCTTGACCGTTCCACGTGGCCATACCACCGGAGTCTTCTCTCCTTCAGAATGAGGTTCAGGTCCTCAAGGCCAAGAAGCGTCAATAGCTCATTTGACCTAGTGGTGGCCACATCTTCTGGCTTCACATTGCAGATCTGTCTTATCATTGCCCTGTCGTTTCTCTGCAGGCGTTGAAGGTTTGGCTTGGTCAAGGGCCATGTCTCGCTAGCATGGAGCATTGCACTCCGCACACAAGTGCTGTACACATGACCCCGCGTCTTGTATAAAAATGATATATGAAATAAGCTTAGTTTTTTAAATACTTGCAAATTTATAGCATAACAGCTGGGCACACATTGACCAAGATAGCTGGTCAAGCCAGAATCTAGGCTCGCGATTACTTTTGATCCTGGTATCATTTGCTTCAGCTGGCATCTATGTTGCTTGGGCAATTATACCAAGACCGCGCACTTTGTCATATGTTAATGACGACAGACGCTTGGCATAGTTTGGTGTAGCCAGGCCCTAACAGTCATGAGTCATTACTTTATTTATTTTCTTATCTTTTTTTCCTCAATAAAATAAGTTCTTTTAGTCAACTCTTCTTTGACTTACAGAAATGTGAAATGTGTTAATTCCCAACATGACTGCATTACTGTGATAAATTTTGATGAAAGAAAATCTCTTCCCACAGACTTTTTTAGTTTTGCGGCAAAAAAAATGTAAAAGGAATAATGTGGGCTTTAAAGATAAACGTGAGATTGGCAACTTCAGAACCCTAGTTCCTGAATACAATTATAGGAAGCATGTGTGGCTAGTCATAATAACTTCTCAAGCTTAATGACAATTTCTATTTCAATCTTTTTTGAAGGAATTGCTTGCTGGTGGCCTTTCATGTCAGGTATTAGAAATGCAAAAGCTAACAAGAACAGTTCAACAGATAAATATGATTGTATGAAAAAACAACTTACTTATCAGCCACAGCTCTTGCTTTTAACAGTGCTGCAGTGTAACATATGGTAGCTGACTTGGGTAAACTGATATCTGCAAAAACAGATTGTACACGATTATTTCCAAAATATTGAACCAATATGGAGACACCATGAGCAATTAGAATACCTCTTCAATTTTTGAATCAGTTAAAAAAATGAATAAGAGTAGATTCTTTTTTTTTTAATTTTTTTTTTTTTACTATTTTAAAAGCTGCTTGTACATAATTATTCCTTTGGTCAAAATAAAAGAATACATTAGAATAGTACTTTGAAATTAACCTGACATCAACAAAAGTGGTTAGATGCTCGAACATGACAAAATAGATAAAAATGCTTCAATATGACATAAAAAAAAGCTAACTGCTACAAAATCAAAGTTTCACATAAAAAAACAAAACCAATTAAATCAAAATTACTACTGCCGCTCACATTATTACAAGCTCAATTTTGAAATTCAGTGCCAAATATACATACAGCAATTTTCCTTACCATCAAACCTGGCCAAAACAGCCTGAACATCAGCGTACGCTTGCAGCTCTAGTAATGCTTCTATCAGGTTTTCATGAATGTTGAAATTCATTACCGGCGACTCCTTCAACAACTGGGAGGGAAGAACAATGCCAGTTAGCAGCTGATTTACAAACTACTGAGAACTATAGCTTTCATTTGACGACTTCATAACTTTTTTTCATGTAAATGGACAAGCTGGTTGTGAATTTCCCCAATGCATTAATCAAGTGTATCTTATCTTATCTATGCAGTCAAGTGATACTGATGAGATAGAAACAAACAATAACTATATAAAATAAATGAATCTAAACAATATTAATATTTTGAAGACATATAAGAGGTTGTATACATTTTCTTCAAATTAAATTATCAATAACCAAGAATTGGCATTGAAAATAATGGTAATCTATAGACATCAATGACAACACGAATTGTCTTATGTGCTGAATTGTATGATTTATACTGAAAAACAACCATGCCCACCACCATGCACAAAGAACAAACCAACAAAAAAAACAACACACAAAAAAAACAAACAAAACTACACACATCTCTCATCATTTTGACTGCTTCTCTCGTTCTGCCGAGCTTTCTGGCACACATGGCCAGTCGCCGTTTGATATACACAAGAACATTTGTGTCTCGTCCTGCAGAGAATAGAAACAACAATTTTTGTTTAAGGGTGTCATTGTTTGTGATTAGTTGTGCATGCTGTTAAAAAATTTAACACTTCATATCCTATAGAGGTTAGGGTGATATATGTTTTAATTTTTTTTTTTTAATTAGCATTAATGAAAACAAAAAGTCCAGCACAATGTGCTATTTCATATACAGTAACACAAAAAATAGGGATACACTTTGAAAATATGAAGAAGTTCTATAGAGCTTAAGAAAGTAAAACTAATATTGCATTGAACATTTTTTTTCATTTTCCAAAACCATTGCATTCTAAGTTATTATTATGTCTACATTGAACATCTGCTTCTTGTGACTTAAAGACTTTTCATTAAAAAAGATGGCTAGGATGCCTAATTCTATTTGTATCAGTCTTTTAGATAATAAATCCCCTTCAGTTGTTTTTCCTTCCCTTAAAAAATTAATAAAATAAAATTAACTGGTCTTACAATAACTGATGATACAAGCCCATATTAAGATTCCCATCTGCAGCATACATGCTAGGCAATTCAACAATTCACTACATTCTTCCAAATACTTTATTTGAACAATACTCTTATGGAAACTGTTTTTCTCTTAATATATCACAAACAAATAGAGTGCACTCCACTTACTTCAACATGCGATAATTCAAATTTTTTCTTAATTGGACATACTTAAAAATCTCTTTAAATTTCTTCCTGCATATTCTTGCTTAATTTGACAATTCACTGATTCATTTCTTTTATTTTGACATATTTCCAACCCATTATGAGATTTATACTGATTTAAAAAATAACAAGTGATTGTGTCTGTATTAGACTTGTAGATATTATCTTGCAAAAATTAATACACTTTGTACAGGCTAAACAAACCAATGCATTGTGCACAAAGACCATCTCTTTGAAGATTTCTATCTAGACATACAGCCAAGCCACTCAAGCTTACGTACTGTCTTAAAAACAATACTATCTTCCAATTCAACTTTCCATTAATTCGACATGAAAGTTCTTCTTCTTCTTCTATGACGTTCATTTTCAATATGCCCGAATCTTTTAAATTTTCAATTTGGCCTCCTCAATGAAAGAGGCAGTCTGTTGCAGGGTTTCCAGGGTACCCCATAATTTTTGCTCCAGAGTTGTATCTGAAAGTTCTGGTCCGTGTAATGTCGAATTATCAGGCATGCACTGTACTCAAACTCACTGTGTAATGCTTCTTGTGCAGAATTTTGGTGCTGTGTGGTCTGTGACTTCCTGTAACTACTCTCTGCTGCTTTGTATGCTTGCTTGAACATTTTTTCACTCTGAGGAAACCAACAAAAAATTATTTTTAAAATTAAAAAAAAAAAAAAAACCTGAATTTTTAATTTCTCATCTTTATAAACAGGGCTGACAATTGGCTGTATAGGATATCCAGGGAAAGAGAGAGAGAGAGAGAGAGAGAGAGAGAGAGAGAGAGAGAGAGAGAGAGAGAGAGAGAGAGAGAGAGAGAGAAGTCAGCTCACCCCACTTGGCTTACAACCAATATGCCAAAGATTAAAAACTACCCCATAAGTCAGCTCACCCCACTTGGCTTACAACCAATATGCCAAAGATTAAAAACTACCCCATAAGTCAGCTCACCCCACTTGGCTTACAACCAATATGCCAAAGATTAAAAACTACCCCATAAGTCAGCTCACCCCACTTGGCTTACAACCAATATGCCAAAGATTAAAAACTACCCCATAAGTCAGCTCACCCCACTTGGCTTACAACCAATATGCCAAAGATTAAAAACTACCCCATAAGTCAGCTCACCCCACTTGGCTTACAACCAATATGACAAAGATTGAAATCTACCCCTTAAGCCAGCTCAACCCCCTTGCCTCTCTATCCACATGCCAAAGATTAAAGAGGCTTTAAAGGTATGCTGATAATTACTTCAATATGTACGCTTCCCACTTGAATTATATTGAGAGCATGCCTGTTTCTTTGCATAACAAAATCTCACACTATATTGTAATCATAAAATTTTTTTAATTACCTTGTTACGTTAACACAGACAATGCACTAAAATTATCAATCAACAACATACACACACAATCTTCATTTAATCTCTAGTTTTACTTTTACTACTTTTAAGAGTTCCTTTAAGAAAAAAAAAAAAGAAAAAAAAGAGTGAAAATGAAAAGCTCACTTCTAAAATTGTTGTGGTTTCTTCTTCAGCCAGCAAAACCATTGCAGTTGCACACCTGAATAAGGGTGTATTGGGAGAAAAACAAATTTGAATGGATCAGTTTTTAGGCTATTACAATAACAACCCAACAATTCTCATGTTCATTGGAATGATTTTTTCACACAAAGACAAGAATTATTGCCCATTTAATACAACATCTTTATAATAATAATATCTAATAATTTTCTCATTATAGTTTATTTGCTATTGCTGTTGCTTACCATTTTAAAATGATCATATGCATGACTTTGAGATATATGAAACTACAACAGAGAGAAGGAGAGAGAGAGTGAGAAGAAGGGAGAGAGAGAGAGAGAGAGAGAGAGAGAGAGAGAGGGAGAGAGAGATAGAGAGACAGAGAGAGA
>RQTK01000085.1:77178-93526 GCA_003991915.1 Elysia chlorotica
AAGCGCAGCACACACAGTGAGTGATAGAGAGAGAGGTGAATTTTTTTTTTGTATATGAAGTTGAAATTCGCTATCAGAAGTTCCCCCTACAATTGGCACCTTTTTTCAAAACCTCATACATTACTTTTTTTTTCAAAATGTTTTTTTTTTTAACAATCAACTCTTTAATCCACATACCTCAGATACATTTTATCTAACATAATTTGTTTCTGAAATAATTTATTAGAAATTGTCTATTAGTAAAAGTAGATAATATGAAAAAATCAAAGCCACAATAATCCCGCACTACATACTAACAGGAATGATGTGGGTTTTCTATGAACTATTGAACGCATTTAAAATAACCCGAGTATTAAAACGACACATTAATTAGCAACAATGCATAATAGGCGTAACTTGAATTATGTTACACATGTATGGCTTCGATTCTGTGCGCGGCAATGACTGGTGGGGAACAATGTTATTGGAAACCCTTAAAAAGTAAAGGATCGTTACACGAGGAAAAAATTGTTATTCACTTTCCCCTATCATAAGATAAACTAGTAATAATTAAAATGATGATGGTGATAACAAAATTATTATTAGTATTATTATTATTATTATTATTATTATTATTATTATTATTATTATTATTATTGTTGTTATAGTGATATGATGATGACGATGATGATGATGATGATGATGCTGATGATGATTGAACAAAAAGGAAGAAGAAGAAAAAGAAGAAGAAGAAGAAGAAGAAGAAGAAGAAGAAGAAGAAGAAGAAGAAGAAGAAGAAGAAGAAGAAGAAGAAGAAGAATCAGGGTTGAAAATAATGAACAAAACCAATAATGCAATGATGTCACAACAACCACTAAAACCTAAAAAAAAATTCAAAATCTCAGCATGTGAGATCAGAAACTTACCAAACATTTGGACGGTTGGTATATATGGCTGTTTGAACAGGGCTTTTCAACCTCCGGCTCTCCTCATAAAGTGGAATGAGGGAGAAAAATAGCACACACAGTATCTAGGAATACCTAAACTAGCAATCTATGGTGGTCGTGTTAATATTTTGTGTAACTATCTTCGATAATACAGATCGCTAAATCTAGTTTCAGAACAAGAACAAAAAGTAAAATATTACAACTACATTCGTAAATAGTTTGAACAGGACTTTTCAACCTCCGGCTCTTCTCATAAAGTAGAAGAAGAAGGGGAAAAAGCACGCGCAGTATCTAGGAATACCGAAACTAGCAATCTATGGTGGCCGTGTTATCTTCGCTAATATAGATCGCTAGATCTATTTTTAGAACAAAAACAAGAAGTAAAATATTAGAACTATATTCGTAAGTAGTAATGAAGCTGCTTTCTCCTGCCCAGTCTACACAACGTAGAGCAAACACAGTATGTATAATATATAAAATAGGCAATACATAACAGATAGGGTTAATTTTAGCACACTGGAATAAACATCTGAAAACGTTATAGCGAGACTTCAGAGTAATAGTGAAGGAGAGAAAAGGGAAAAAGAAAGAGAGAGCGAGCGCGCGAGAGAGAGACAAACAGAGACAGAGAGGAAAAGGGAAAGCGAGGATGAGTCTAAAGAAAGAACATAGAAACAGAGAGTGAGAGAAAGAGAAAATAGAAAAAGAGAGAGAAATAAGAGAATGAGAGAAAGAGAGAGAGATGGTGAGTATTCCGACGGTTTGCAAGTCAAGTCGACCAAAATGGTTTAGAAACCACGAGGGGAAAATTTCTGTGTGTGTGTTTTTGTTTTGTTTTTTGTTGTTGATTTTGTTTTTGTTTTTTTGTTGTTTTTTTTTTTTTTTTTTTGGGGGGGGGGGGGGGTGGAGAGATAGAAGCGAGAGAGATAGAGGTGATGAATGCTGTCATGATAGAAAGTGTAAAGAAAATGTCGGCTGTCGTTGCCTACATCAACCGATGCGCCTTTAGGAAGTTAACAAATTGCTGTTATCAACCAAAGGCCTGGGTTATGGAATTCAAGCAAAATAACAGACACCGAAGAGCGATACTTTTGTTGTTATTGTTTGTTTTGTTCATAAATTCTGTTGAAATACATTATATCCAGGTTGCCTTAGCACGGTATATTGTATAAAATAAATTCCATCTAAAGATAACGAGACAACGAGGTTCTATATTAAGTATTATTAGACATTTTTCTGGATTAAGAATCAGTAAAGATCTAACAGTAATGCCTGTATGCATGAGTGTGATATAGAGCAGTAAGCGTTTTCCTACTTTATAGATCAATAGCTAATCCCTTTATTATTCTGAAGCAAATATGATTACATCAAATGAACTTTATCGACCAAAAAGATTACATTAATGCCAGAGCGTGTAAAGAGATGCTTAGATTATAATTATTACGAACGTTTTAAACTATATTGCTGACGAAAAGCACCGGCTTCTTCTGTTGGTGAGTTGTCGAGGGTTTAAGGTTGATCATTAACGGTTAAGAATCTGACGCATACAGGGGAGGGAGAGAGAGAGAGGGACCGAGAGAGAGAGAGGGTTGCGCAATAGAGATGAATAGGATGAAGAGAGAAGAAGAAGAAGAAGAAGAAGAAGAAGAAGAAGAAGAAGAAGAAGAAGAAGAAGAAGAAGAAGAAGAAGAAGAAAAAGAAGAAGAAGAAGAAGAAGAAAAGATCAATTTTAGATCTTAAACCCAGGGCTTATCGAACCTAACTATCCACTCATTTCACTGAATGCACACGTGTTTACCATTAAATCTAAAGTCTTCTTTTCACCACTGGCTTTACTTTAACTGTTTATTTTTTTATCTAGATCTAATCCAGAGTCGAGATGTAAAGTTATAATTTATATTTTACAAAATACACTTTATGAATAGGGAATAAACACATCTGAAATTGCCTCAGACCTGCTACACAAGAGAACGAAAAATAATATTCAGTAACTCAACACTAGTTTACACTAATACGATCGTAATAACGCCAAAAAGTCATTTTAAAATTCACAAACAGTGCAATAGATATGAAGAATCGTGTCAGAAACGGTCCAAAAATGTATATCAAAATCATCCGAGATTAAGCAACGTGGTGAATGTGCCGGCAGCTAAGCTAGCTCAATAGCTGAGGCTAGCTGGCTAAATATCTCTCTAGCCCCTGCCAAGCTCTTCTAGTCCTATTGCAAGGTTCCAAATCCTTGTGGTGATGACGATGATGGTGGCGATGGTGATGGCGATGGCGATGGCGATGCGACTGGCCTCACTCACTCCGCGCTCAGTTCTGCTCACCCGCTCAGCTAGCACTCCTAGCAGCTGTTTTAACAAGCGTTTTGAGCTCTGTGCCTCCGTGCATCCGACTAGCTCGTCTCTGGCCTTGTCTTGAACCCAGAAGCCGCTTCGGCAAAACCCTACTCTGCTCATAGCTCACGACGATCAACTTGGCACACACGCATGCGGGCGGGGGGAGGTGGAGGGGAGAGGGGATTGGAATACTAATGTGTTAAAGGGGATAAGGGAGAGAAGGGGAGAGGGGGATAGAACTCGATGGACACAGAAACACGATCGCTGCCGCGCTGTGTAAAATAGCGAGAGAGAGAGAGAGAGAGAGAGAGAGAGAGAGAGAGAGAGAGAGAGAGCGGGTGTGTAGCTATCGCCATGCAATGGAGTAAGCGTAGAGTAATCCCATTGTACAACCCGTGTTCGCTTCTCTCTTCACATAGTGGTACAATACACAATTTGCCCTTAATAAGTTGCGTCATCAAACACAAGGCATTGTTACTAGGGAAGAAAATCACACAATAGGCCATTGACAAGTAGGAAACACATTCGCAGTGCCGTTAAAATAAGTATTAGGCGTTTGTACGCATACACAAAAAAACTTTGACAATGTTACTGGTGTTCTGAAACACAGTGGAAACTTGCCAACCCAACAACGGTGCAAACCTAAAAACAATAATGAGTACAAAAATTCTACTGTCTCATAAACCAAATTTCGCAATGTTTAGGAGAATAGTTTTAAATTTTTTTTTGTCTCTTAAGCTCTGTTAGAATCAAACTCCTAATTCAAAGCAGGCACAACCGATATCATGAATAAATTATGCATGAGAAATGAACTATGTGACAAGCAGCATTTTAATCCATGCATATTGCGACCAAAGACATGCTTTTATTAAGAAATAATGGTGTTGTCAGAAAGCGGCCAAAGACCTGCTTTTATTTTTTATTTTTCAATGCTGTTGGTAGAAAGCTACCGTAGAAAGAAAACAGTAGGAAACTGAACATTTAATAGCGATAAAGTTGAAGGAGGGAGATAGCGTTGCTCAGGTATCCATTTTGTAATTCAAATTCTCTAAAAACTCCTTCGTCCATGGCGTTTTTTTTTTTTTTGGGTTTTTTTTTTTTTTCGATTTTCACCTTGCACGTCTCATATAAATTATATTCTAACATGATTTTTTTTTTAATCCCACTTTTGCTTGTTCCTTCCACAGACACTGAATTTAATTGTTTCTTTTACAACTTCATATACAAAATATAAATCTAATACGGCAGTATGCTTAAGAATGAAAGAGAGGAAGAGAGAGAGAGAGAGAGAGAGAGAGAGAGAGAGAGAGAGAGAGAGAGAGGGGGAAACAAAAGGTATGCCAGAGTGAGAGACAGAAAAAAAAAAAGATTTTGAGCAGGAAATTTGCTGCAAGAGCTAAGTAAAAAAAAACAAAAAAACAAAAAACAAAAAAAAAACAACAATACTCTCTTCCTATTTCAACATCTTTATTTTTTCAATCCATTATTCCCGACGGGTTGTAGGTTGACCGTGCAGCATCTTTTGGAATCCCAACAAGATATATATTAAAAAAGCAAAGCGCGTTTCATCATCACCCCACCCATGGACCAGGTGTAAACAATTCCTTAATGTTACATTACGTAAAAGGTTCAACGTACATTGCGAAATATAGAACGAGGGGGAAGGGGGAGAGAGTTTATATAGAGAAAAGGAGAGAGAAGAGTCAGAAAGTGGGGAAGACAGATAACGAGAGAGAGAGAGAGAGAGAGAGAGAGAGAGAGAGAGACAGACAGACAGACAGACAGACAGATACAGACAGATACAGAGATCTGTACAGAAACAGACAGAGACAGGGAGAATCATAACCTGCCTAGAGAAACATTAGCAAATGATTCAATGAAAAATGCATGAAGAGCTGAAATTGCTGCAAATGTGTTTCAGTGCCGGTGCCAGGAAGACTATACTTCCCGGGTTTCAGGCGATATAGTTGGCTGCAGAAGAGACAGAATCATAGCGATTATAAATGTGAAAAGGGGGCCAAGTAGCTCAGTGGGTGGCCCCTTGGACTTGCGAGTAGGTGGTTAGAGGTTCGGATCTTAAGCGGTGTCCCTAGTCTTCGTAGATGAATATCCCGAAAGATTGGAGACGTACAGCTGATCAGATTGTAAAGGGTTAAAAAGACTAGGGGTGGGGGCGGGGGAGTTGCAGAGAGAGAGAGAGAGAGAGAGAGAGAGAGAGAGAGAGAAAAAGAAAGGCTTCAAAGAGATATAAAGTAGAAGCATGAAGTATAGGAGAAATTCATTGGACAATCGAGATATAAAACGCACATTCATTCAATACCATGAATTAAAACAAAATCTGTTGTATACAAGATAATATTAATAATAATAATAATTATTATTATTATTATTATCATTATCATTATTATTGAACTTCAGCGGTGCCCCCATTAAGCATCGCTGTCGTAAGAAAAAGAGAATACAGTATCTGCATCTCTACAGTGCAGAGCTGCCCCTCACGCTGGTCACGTGGTGTGATATAGCAAAGCTTATGATGCAATGATGACGTAAGCTACACACTTCCAGTTCCACACTGAAAACCGATTTTTACCGGTATGCAGTTTTTTCTTGTTTGTGTTGGATTTTTTGGCTTTTTTTTTCTTTCTATCCCTTTTTATTCACCGTAGCCCTTTGAATCCCTATGAATCGGGGCTGGTCTCAGCAGGGTGTTGCCATTTCACGGAATGCTAGCACTAGAAGAGCAATGTATTTAGTTTATCGGCCACAATAGTAACGTGAAAAGAAGGGCAAGGGCACGGCGAACTTTCTTGTTACTCGTATATTATAATAATCTCTTAAAAACGTAAAACCAGTTACTTATGATTTACCGTAGTTTATAATAATAGGAAGATAGAAAAGGTCGAACAACAAAAAGTAATATTCTCTGCAGAAAATTTGAAATAAAACCCACTTTTTTCTTCTCGATTGCTCAATATGGACAAGACGAAAATAGAAAAGCTGCCCATCTGCCTATTTAATTACTTATTTCGTCTCGGTTAAAGGGCATTATCAAAATACAGTGTAATACTATATTACTAGGTTGAAGGTGAGAGTGAGGATGTCGATCGATGGGTCGAGGGTGTGGGTGTGAGAGAGGGATACAGAGAGAGAGAGAGGGAGAGAGAGAGAGAGAGAGGGAGAGAGAGGCCTATTCTGAATAATACATTCTCGCATAATTCTAAACCACATTTTTCTATCTGAGCTAAAGATATCTAACTTCACAATAAAACGCGTGCCATGCCATTCGGCATTAACGTAGGAGGCGAAAAACTAACTATAGCATCCACTATAGATCTAAACCACTGAAAGATGAAAATTTAATGAAGGGAGGGAAGAGCAACAAAGCCAACTGTCATGCTGTGTGATATTTAGAGTCAAAACAAGATCTCTATCTGACCTCTCCTTAAATACATGTATACGAATGCGTTATATCTTATATTCAAATATATTTTCTTTTTCATGTATTATATATTATTAATGTAAATGGAATGAAGTCATTTTCAATTTTCCTTATTAAATTATTAAACTGTTTCTATTCATAATAGAGTGTAAAACAAAAAGTCAATGCAAATGAGTACGTCGTTTCTGACTTTACAATATAAAATATGCAGTAACTGAGCTAATTTAACCCAGACGCCGGTTGGTTAGCTAGCTCGGCAAGCCAGGCAGGGCTAGATCCAGAGCTAGCTAGACAGTAGACACACGACGTGGCGACCTGTCTTGATTATTGGTGACGTCAACCGAACTACCGAGCTGCTGGCGACCACGGTCCCCTGTTTGGCCGCTCTCTGGGAGTCTCTGCTCGGTAGCTGTGCTGGGCAAGAACTGAAGAAAGGCCTCGCGTTATATGCTTGCCTCTGTCTACAATGTCTAGCCCGACGCTATTGTGATCGGACGCGTTGGAGGGTGGGTGTATTGTGTGAGTGAGTATGTGGATGTGTGTCCCCGTATATGCCGTGCGCGATCTAGATCTAGGTGTATTGTGTGAGTGAGAATGATGTGTATGTGTGTCCCCGTATATATATGGCGTGCGCGATCTGGGTGTACTGTGTGAGTGAGTATGATGTGTATGTGTGTCCCCATATATATCGTGAGCGATCGAACACAATCTGGCGCGCGGGGTGAGGGAAGGCCAAGCGGCATTGATGAGGTTGCGCCAGAAATAGAACATTATACCTGTACTTTATTATTAGCCCAAAAGCGGGTAGTTGGGCTAAGAATGCGCGAGCGACAACAGTGAGATGGAGAGAGAGAGAGAGAGAGAGAGAGAGAGAGAGAGAGAGAGAGAGAGAGAGAGAGAGAGAGAGAGAGAGAGAGAGAGAGAGGGGGTGTTTTTCTTTTCAGCTTTATACAATGCATAATATACCCAGTTCACCAAAATGGGTCGTTTCAGGGTCTGAGAGTTGTTTCTTTACGTCTATTACTATTAGTTTACATGAAACAAGACAGTGAATGGTGGACGAAAAGTGTCTAGTTGAGGGGTGGGGGTGATGGCAATAATAATAATAATAATAATAAAGAATATCCTTCTCTCATAGTGATCAGGTCTAATTCATCCAATAAAGAAATAAAAACAAAGGGGAGTAATTCAAAGATAATATCTAATGGAATTCAGACTTCATTTACCCACCTTGGTGAGGAAATTATAAATATTAAAATCTTATGGATAGCAAGGATAATTGAAGTGGATAGTCACTTCTTTCATTCTGTCAGTAACATGCATGCACACATGGGCCTCCATTTCTTTCTGTTATAAAATCAGTTGCCTCAGTGAAAACATAGATAGGTCTTTCTTTCCTTGTTGTGCACCTGTTTCCTCTGTCTAATATATTTTCATCTGGTCTCCTGCTTTTCTTTCCCTCTATTTTTCAACAAAGATTACATATATACATTTTTCTAGTCCCTCACTTGGTTTATCTAATAAGGCCCACAAAATTTAAACTGTCTTTCTCCACGATTTTGAGAATTTTCTTTGGTAGGTACTGAGATATCCATGGCTTCTTTATAAAGTTTGTTTACTTTTGATTGTTGTGAACCTGTGTTCCCTCTGTCTATATTTTTTATGTGGTCTGCCTTTTTATCCCTTTATTTTCAAACACAAAATACATGTATACATTCATTTTTCTAGTCCACTCACTTGGTTTTATATATAATTATGCTAACAAAATTTAAGATGTCTTTCTCCAATGGTTTTGAGTACTTATCTTTTGTATACTGAGATATCCATGACTTCGTTTGTTTACTTTTGAAACTTTCATTTATAATTCTTATAAATGATGTGCCACATAATTTCAACTGTTTCCAGTCTTTTCTCAAGTTTTTTGTATAGAACGGCCTCGGAAGTGGAAACAAGAGCTCAGCACTTGAGAGTACACCTACTCAATCGCCTAAGACCCTAGCAGATGCATATGTAATAATGAAAAGAGAAACATGCACAACTTGGCAACACCCTTTCCCCACTCATCCCTATCTGTACTACTAGTACATTCTTACACCTCACACTTGTATGCCATTCCCTATCTTCCCTCGCCCTCAACTGCACACTCTTGCTACTTATGCGAGATGCTCAAATCACCTCTCCACCCCAGCCACTGTTGGCCCTCCCTACCAACCCCTCCCATCCTCTCTTCATCATTTGTTAAAGTACAATGTACGCAACATATACTATGCACCCTAGTTTTGTCTCAAGATCCTTGGTAAGAGTCAAGCATCCTTATCCATAAAGAGGTATACACAACATAAAGGCTTTTAGGTCAATAAGTTTGGTGCTAAGCTTTATACTTTATATTTCTGCTGTACCATTACTAGGGCTGTCCAAAGTCCACTTAACATCGTCTGTATTAAACACAAGATTTTCCTCAAAATGAAACGAACCCTGTTACAATATGAAGCTTCGAAGTGACACTAGAAGTAGAAGCAGATTTTTAAATAAGAATGAAAATGTTCCATTAGCAGGCAGCAGCAAAGGCATCACAGGAGGCAAATTATGCTCTATCCCACACTAAACAACACACCCATTCCAGATATAAGATACCCAAAACATACAACAGCTCCTAAATATAATAGTGAAGAGCACCTGCAATCCACCACACTGCCATAGGCCAGGCTAGAAGGCATCTAGGTAATCCTAACCCAAATCACAACTTACTCAAAGCACACTAAAATACCAGAGGTGAAAAAAAAAAAAACAATATTTCCTTGATCTGAATCAGGTGTTAAAACTTAGAATTCTCAAAATCAAAGAAAACATGCATGTACCCTAGTTACTTCCCATCTCAATAGAATTATCATAAATTACAGTCATAGTCTTCTAAGTCCTTTTTGATACAAAATGTACAGTCTAGTCTGCTAAGAAGCTACACACTATACAGTGTTTTTTTTTTAAAGCAACATCATATGGCAGAGAAAAAAAACAATCCAAGAGCCACAACTTCTCTTGGCTATATAGTGGGGAAAAAGGGCTCTTTTTCAGTTTTGGTCATAATCTTCGATTTTGATTAACCATCACTACATGGTATAATTTGGCTTTGCCTATTTGAACTGCTAACTTGTATGACTTAATATCTATATATTTTTTATTTTTGGATACAAAAATGTTCGGACATAATCAATGCTGAGCCAATGTTACTTGCAAAATACTATACAGCTATCTTACTACCAGAAAAAGGTTATTAATACCTGGCTTATATGGCTAGTAGCTAGTAAAAGTATACATTTTAATTTTTCAAGGTTTTGCTGAAATTCAGTCTGAAGTCTTAAAATAGAAAAATTCATGATGCAAAATTTATTAATGCTTGCTGTATGAAAATTCTTGACTGATTGTTTTAAAATTTCTATCTAAAAATGCATGTCTTTCATTTAAATAAATCCAAAAAATATTTAAAAAAAAAAAAAAATTAACCTGGATATAAATTCATCCTCATGTTTTACTATAATTACAAATTGTTTTGTTTGGGTTTTTTTCTGTTGTAATTTATTATTTAAATAAAGACGGAGACGCCCAAACCTATAAATTTCATATATTTAAATGAAATTCAGTGATCTCTTTATAAGGTATATATACATGCAGTCAAATTTCAAACAGACAATAGTCACAATTCAAAAGAATCCACTGCAAGAAAGGACTTCAACTGAAATTCTTCTTCCCAAAAACAGTGCAAGAATGGAACAACCAATTTCAGGAAGCTGTGGCTGCCCCAAGTGCCAAGACCTTTGAGAGAGGATGTCAAACTCAAGGTCTAATTGAAAAACTATTCTTTGTTTGAAAAAAAAAATGTAATTGAATATTGACCAATAATTTGAAAGTTGAAAAAGAACCTGTTAGTGTTAATAATATCTAATATGTTGAATTTGAATGGAAATACCTAAAAAGAAAGAAGCTGATCAATGCAGTAACGTAATGACAAAAACCAGACTTTAAATAGCAATTCAGGCAGTAAGACTAAAAGGTAGAGTCAGAATCCTCTGATGAATAGTACTTTAGTAGTAGTTTTAGAACTATTTAAGCATGTCTAGGCCTTAGAACTGTTTTTGTTTTTTTTTGTAACAGGGAGTGTCTGTGTACGCGCTCTAGTGTATATGCCTCGTATTGAGGGGTTTTGTCCAAATTTAGACATGAACACTCTAATAGTATCTTTCTTCAGTGTATAATTGTATTTATTTTGTTCTTGAAAGTCAAATTCTCTGGTCTGACCATCGAATACAGCTAAGTTACTCTCCGAAAAGTTAAAAAAGTTTTCTAGGTCTGAGAAAGAAAGATCTGTCTTAAGTAGGATAATTGCAATAGAGAGCGTTTATAACCCTTACTTAGACAGAAAGTGAGCTCTAGATCTAGTGTGAATAGCAAGACTTCTAGACAAAAACATTAGTGCGTAGGCCTACATACTGAGACAGCCTTTTAAATCTAGAAGCCTTAGCTTCTGTGCAGCATCAAATATAAATCCAGATCTAGATCTAGATGAACATGAAGATCTTAGGCCCAGAAATCTAGATCTAGATTTAGAGAACTTTTCTAAACAGAATAATCTGGAGTTGCCCTTTGGAAAATCTTGGATCTCTAGACCCTAGATTCTAGATCTCGATCGTTATAGGATATATTTACTTACCGTAAGAGACGTTTTCACTTAATTTCAGGGGCACTCTCAGAAAATATATTACAGTTAACACCAAAAATAACCAAAACAACCATAAACCAGTGTAACCAAGTCCGTAAATCCAAGACTTGATTTTATCAAATGAACGGGACAGGAACCCCGCCATTGCAAAAACGTAGGACTGCAGAGAATGTTGTTTGCAGAAACAAAACAATCAAAAACAAGGAAAAAATGCTTTTGGACGTTGTAAACGCTAAAAATAAACAAAATACACTACAAGCTTAACCTTATTTATGATGTTATGCCTTCATAACAATAAAACTAGTCTCTATTAAAATTTTTATTTTAATGAAATAAAAAGAGTTGTAGCCAAATGCAGATGCGCACCTAATATTTTCACTTCGTCACTTACTTCGTCCCCAAGAGCCAGGCTTGCGTGGAAGTGGGTGAAGTAACCTACCGCAAAGTCGTTAGTGTTCATTATTATTTTCTTTGGTTAAAGTTAGATGTGAGGACAGACTTGGCGGAACTTGTGCTAGCCCTTGGTGCTAACAGTTTGTTAAAGAATGGGTGGAGACCCCCCCCCCCCCAAAAAAAAAAAAAAAAAAATGTCACTGTTCGTTTTTCAGACACTTCCAGAAAAAGTTGTAATGATGATTAAAAACTGTGCTTTTATGTCAGGATGGGACCTCTCTAGAGAAAATAAATGGGCCTGTAAAGAATAAGTGAGCATTAAGACTTAAATAAATTAAAATGCACCGGTGTTATGAACTGAACACAGTAAGTAAATGTAAATCTATTCTACTGTGGAGAAAGGGTTCAGAAAGTATGTAGCAAGACCAAAAGTTCACTATGCCTCTTTGTAATTTTTAGTTCTCGGTCTCATTCAAAATAAAACTTTAGATAAGCCTACACAGCCTGATATAGTTATCATGTGTGAAGATAACAACAATGAATGAGGGGAACATTCAGTATAGATCAACATTAATTTTGTTATAACAAAAACATTTTCCTTAAGGATTCTCATAAAATTTTGAGAAAAAAAGTAACAATTGATAGTTTTTCGTACTAGTATTTATACGACGAGATAAGATAAGATAGGCCTTTATCATCCCATAGGGGTAGTTTATCTTGGTCGTACATTACACAGTACATTTGATTCAATATAACAACATCAATACATAGCCTATGTGGGAGAGAAAAAAAAATATTTTACATACTCATGTAAGGGTAAAAATTGTGCACATTCAGACATAATTATATATATAATGTTGCAAACATCTTCTTCGGTTAGAAGCAAATGATGACTTATTCTTTCAGAAAATTGTAACCATGGATGAGACTTGGATCTATCAATTCGATCCAGAGCCGAAAAACGCGTCTATGCAATGGAAAAGACCCTCATCGCCCCCACCAAAGAAAGCAAAGGTCACACAATCAAGTGGCAAGGTCATGCTGTCTTGTTTCTGGGACTGTGAGGGCATCATAATGACTGACTACATGGAAAAGGGGAAAACAATCACTGGAGAGTATTATTCAGGGTTGCTAAAAAGACTGAGATCTGAATTAGTAAGAAGAAGACGGGGAAAGCTTCGAAACGGAGTCCTGCTTTTGCATGATAACGCTCCTGCTCATCGAGCACGACAAGCCGTTCAGACAGCTGATCAGTGTGGCTATGAAATTCTTCCCCATCCACCATATTCACCGGATTTAGCTCCATCAGACTTCTGTCTGTTCCCAAACCTTAAGAAATCCATAAAAGGGCGCCGTTTTGAAGACATTGAAGATGCGATTTCTGCTGTGGAAGAGTGGTTTCAAGCGCAAAATGACACGTTTTACTCTCAAGGACTTTTGAAGGTCAAGGACAGGTGGCAGAAATGTGTAACTATGCAGGGTGACTATGTAGAGAAATAAATGTAAGTGTGCCAAATTTTAAGTCTCTGGGTTTATTCCTTCATTGTCATGCTAAGAACATAGTGAACACCCCTCGTAGAGCCCAGCTATCGGTTATAAAATTATTTCTATGGGTAGGCCTACATTATACATTTGATTCAATATAACAACATCAATACATAACCTATGTGGGAGATAAATTAAATAAATATTTTACATAAGCCCCTACACATGTAACAGTAAAAATTATGTACTATCGTACATACATAATTTTTTATTTATTACTTAGAAGAAAACAATATACCCTTTTACGCATACATAAATACACACACTCCTACAAACACAAGTCCGGTTAGTGTTGCATTTGTGTAGCAATCTGATGGATGGTGGTACAAACGAGTTTTTACATTGCTCTGGGTCTTTTTTATATTAACATGTTACTTCTCTGTGATGGTAAAATAAAGTTTGCAACCAATGACGAGGCCGAGATATTTTTATACATGACAACAACTTCAACTTGAACATCTTTTATTTTAGCGGTGTTAAAGAACGTGCCTTATTTCATTTTCAAAAATAAAGAAATAAATAGAAGCATCGCTTTTGTTTGATTACTGTTCAAATTTTAAAAAGTTAATCCCGCATAATGATTCAAATTTGTTAATTTCTTCAAAGTGAAAAATCGTCGTTGTTTGTTATGGTTCCGATTAAATAAGAGTCATAAGCAACTTGAATTATATAGTTGGGTGTTTGTGTCTTAGTCATAGGAGTAGGCATTTTATAAAATTAGTGAAAGCACACACTCTTGCAGTGCCCTCGTATTTGTTATAACATTTTTGAATTTTACACCATATTGTGATCTCAATGTAAGATAGGCAAAAAAAAAATATCAACAGGTCAGCCATGAAATTTCTTGATCATAAGATGGGGTCTGGTAGTATTAAAAGCAGACGAAAAATCATCGAATACACTTCTGGTTAAAACTTTGAGTGTCTCAAGATGTTTTAGGATAATATTTAAAAACGTCAACACAGAACCTTCATTCTTTCGAAGCAAACTGAAAAATATCAAGCAGTGAAAACACAAGCAACATTATTTTGTATTCATGCACGCATTTTATTTTTGCTCTCCAACATAAACAATTCAAAACCAATAAAAATATAAACGTTGTTGTGACATTATTAAACTGAATACAATAAACAGTGTATAATTAGAACACTGATTATCTGGAAAATAGATTTCCAATTTTAAATAGGGCATTGGTTGTCTGTGATAATTTTGAAATCTTTCAAAATTTAAACTTTTAAAATTTTAAATCTGTATGACCTTCACCTGATTTTAACTCTAAGCGAAATAAACCGAAAACGCATGATTAAATTGCCACACTAAATTTGAAGAGAACACATTGACTCTTAGTTCTGAAGTATGTGATTCAATCCTAAAAAATATATTATCTATGTCGTTGAATAGAAGGATCCAATTAATATGCATCCGATCAACCTGGGTGGTCAAAGTTATTGGGTTAAATCACTTTGTATGCTGTATATAGTCTTTAGTTCACTCAATATCATTCCAGAATTGTAGATCTATATGACACATTACGATGGCAAAGGCACGCAGGGTTTTAAATTTAATTGAGCCAAGGTTTTACATTGAATTCCCGTCTTAATGCGCAGGGGCTCGGTCGATTTCTGGGAAAGAAACAAAAGAGCGTAAAAGAAAAACAGTTACTATTGTTATTACCTTTGAAAAGTAATCAACAAGGGAAATTAAAAGTGATTTTATCAAAACTGTGATTGACATCATTTGATTTATAAATTAAAAAACAACAACAACGGATTTAATGTTTTGGGATCTAAAGCAGAGATGGTCAGTACTTTTTGTGATTCCGAGATGCGTTATTAATTTAAAAAATACTGAATGAACATCCGGTCTGGGACTTTAAATATTAAATGAGTGGCTGAGAAAGTTGAGAAAGTATCACACATCCATATACCCACAAAAACATAAAAAAAAAAACTTACCCCCCCCCCCCCCCCCCCCCCCCCCAACCACAAAAAAATCAAAACGAAACAAAACAAAATCCATGGACTTATGAAGATTTAATGATTGAGTATGATCGACAAAATTTAACCCAAAAAAAGCCGAATATGGGATAAGATCACATTAAAAAGAAAAAATCAACAAAAAACACTCGGGCTATGAAGATGTAGTGATTGGTTGAAAACGTGAGAAAACTGGGGCTATGAAATTGGGCGATTGAATCACAACATAATTATCATTAGAGTTAGGTGAAGATAGGGTGATTAAGCCAAAACCTAGAGTTTTATCCTTTATAAAATTAAAAAAAATGTTTACCTGTAAGAAGGAATACGGAAGATATTCCTTTGGCATTTCTTGACACCACCACAGATACAGACAATGTCTCGCAGACTGATCTCTTTGATAGCTCTGAGTTGCTCTGTATGGATAAATTCATAGGTTTAATAACATGTACTAAAAAATGTGTTATTTGATTTCAAGTACATCATTGTATGTATAACCAGAAATAACAAAAAGCTACAACAAACAAATAACTCTGTATGGAGAAAGTCATAGGTTTAATTACTAAAAAAAAATGTATTATTTGAGTTTAACTTAACCTTAAACTTAAACTTTAAGTACATCATTGTATGTATAACCAGAAATAACAAAAAGCTACAACAAACAAATAAAATTAAAAAAAAATCATCAAATAAATAGACCCTACAGTATGATTTAAAAATTAAAACAATGTCACCTGTGTCTCTACGGCTAGACCAACTGAGACAAGAGTCCTGGAATTCATGCAGTGTCTAGATAATGGCAGCATGTACAATTGTGAGGACAAAAGGTTTTTCCTTTTAATTTGTGAAATAGAGGAGCAGGCAAGAAAGGACACAACAAATAGATATGCAGACATCGGGGAAACTGAGAGTTAGTTAGAGAGAGAGGGGGAGGGAGAATGTGTGTGAGAGACAGAGAGGAGAGGAATATTTTGTGTGTTTGTGTGATAGGGAGGAGGGGGAGAGAGAGAACG
>RQTK01000085.1:98946-146164 GCA_003991915.1 Elysia chlorotica
CTGTCTGTCTGTCTGTCTGTCTGTCTGTCTGTCTGTCTGTCTGTCTGTCTGTCTGTCTGTATGCCTGTCTATCTGTCTGTCTCTCTCTCTCCTTTTCTTTGCCTGTTTCCATTTGTGTCTCTCTGTATCCCTCTGTCTCTATCTCCTCTCTCTCTCTCTCTCTCTCTCTCTCTCTCTACCCCTTTCTTTCTTTTACACACGGCTTTTACCAGCCCTGACCTGGAAGATCGTCTCCTGAAGTGCGTCAGGCTCTCCATGCAAGTAGAGCTCCACGTCCAGTTCTGAGTTTGGCCTCCGATGCTTGCCCAGGATTCCTTTGGTCAGAGCCTTCACGATGTAGTTGTGGAACAGATGGAACAAGAGGTGGGCGCTGCCCAACCCAGGTTGCTCGTTGACACGACCATCTCCTGGTAGTTGGCAGCAAGGATAATTACAAAATTAGTGGTTTCTATTGGGAGAAAAAACATGTGGTAGAAACTAGGTCTTCAGATCAGGAGGTCCGCGGATCTAATCCCACGATCGGCAAATTTATTTGTCCGATATTCGTCCCATGTAACTGGTTGGGTCGGTGTCAGTATAATGTGACCGGCTGAGACAGGAGTCATGGTATCCCCGCCCTGTCTCGTGTGTGGCAGCACATAAAAATTGTCAGACGTAAGTCTTGGGGCCCGTCGCCGTATAGGACTCCCTAGAGGAATCTAGGAGACGTTAAACCCTATAGAGAACATTGCGAGAAAGCTACAATTTTACGTGTTTTACTGCTCTGTTTTGGATACAATCACACAAAGGGTTCCATGTTAAGTTGTAACATGGTTTATGGTGAATACTTTCCCCGAGATATCTCTAATAATGGGCAAAATGTCGAGGAGATGAAAGCAACAATGGAAGCAATAGGCCGCTGTCCGATGTTTCCCTCTGAAGTTTTCCGAGGCTGTATGGGATATTATTTTGTAACCCAGACGAATTTTGTCTAGGATCACTGACTACTCATACGAAATTATTCTAAGTTCATTGGTAACTCAGAAAATATCAATCTAGGATGCTTGGTTACCCATAAAAAGTTAATCTATGAATAGGAGCCTTGGCAGTCTAGAGAAAGTTAGTCTAAAATCATTGGTAACCCAGAAGAAGTTAGCCTAGGATCATTGGCAATATAGAGAAAGTTGGCCTAAAGTCCTTGGCAACCCAGAGAGAGTTAGTCTAGAATCTTTGATAATCTAGAGTGCGTTAATATAGGATCCTTGGTTATCTAGAAGACGTCAATCCAGGATCCTTGGTTACCTAGAAGAAGTTTGTCTAGGATCCTTAGTAAACCAAAAGAAGTTGATCCGGGACCTAGAGGAAATTAACTTATGATCCTTGGTAACATATACTGACTTAATCTAGAACCCTTGGTAATCTAAAAGAAGTTTGTCTCCGATTCTCGGTAACCCAAAAGAAGTTGCTCTAGGATCCTTGATAACCCACAGCGTGTATAGGATCTTTGGTAACCCAGAAGGAGTTAACCTAGAATTTTTGATTACCCAGAAGTAGGTAATCTAGTATTCTTGGTAACGTGGTAAAAGTCCATATAGGTTCTTCGGTGACCCAGAAAAAGTTAATCTAGAATCCTCGGTGACACACAAGAAGTTAACCAAGTATTGAGACTCAGAGATCTTGGGTGTGGGCGTACTTACCACTGAGTTGGCAAAAGGACACTGTAGAGTGAGAGGCCAGGCACATATCACTGTTTGCCTGGGTGTCGTGGGGCAGTCTCTCCTTCCCGTTAACAACCACTGTTTTAAGTAAGGCACCTGGTGATGTGCATAGGCAAGGGATTATCAAATAAAAAGGCACCCAATGATGGGTATACGCAGGGATTTATTGCAAAGGCACAAGGTGTTTTGTTATTGTTGTTAGATTTAGAAACGGTTAGCGGAGAAACTTTACAAACTATAAAATATGAAAGTTAAACCGAGCGATGTAAAGATAGAGAGAGAAAGAGAGAAAGAGAGAAAGAGAGAGAGAGAGAGAGAGAGAGAGAGAGAGAGAGAGACAGACAGACAGAGAGAGAGATAGACAGACAGACAGGACAGACAGACAGACAGACACAGACAGACAGACAGACACCCAAAAACAATACTGACAGGCAGGAAGATCGAAAAAAGACGAAAATAATACAATTATTTGGGAGGATGTTTAGAGGGAGGTAACTGAAGAGAGAAAACCCCTCTAAAAATACTGGCACAAGATTCGATCCATAGCTTAACTAACTATAGTATAAGGCGATTGGAATGTTAAGATACGGCACCTTTCCCTCCGCCGACCCTGAGTCGCGCCATCATCTCCTTGTCGCTGCCGTAGATGGCCGATCCATCCACAAACGCCGTCAGGGCGTTCATCTGTTCCCGAGGATCTAGAAATGGTCAAGCATATTGTTTGTGAGGATTTTTACTATTTGGGATGAAGTTCGGGGCTTGGATGGTAGGTTGAAGAAGGGAAAGTGCAAAAAAACAGAGGGGAACAGTTTTTCATTCAATGTATTAACAAAATTTAATGACTAATGAAAAATTACTGAAACTTACACTTAATCTTCCCTTCAGTGTCCCTCCATGGTTCGGAGCGAACAAACTCCATACAGGGAGGAAACACAGGGTCGTCTGTCGGAACTGAGATAGGAAAACATTCTCTGTGGGGTGGGAGAGAGAGGTCAATAGATCGATATATAGATCTATAGATAGATAAATTTACTACTTCTTGGGAGATATAGTGGGGGCTAGAGAGGGAGAGGCGAGAGAGACGGAGAAGGAGAGATGAAGAATGAGAAAAAATTCTGAGAGAAAGAAGGATATAGATAGATAGATAGATAGATAGATAGATAGATAGATAGATAGATAGATAGATAGATAGATAGATAGATCGTCATATAAAACCATTGTCATGTTGGATATGCAGCTAGCTGTAGATACAGGCCGTGAATCAGTTTCTAAAGTTATAAATAGCAATGGAAAACCAGAGATGGATCATAAGATGGATATCTTGGTTTGAAGAAAGCTATCTTTTACACACTCCATCTTCTTTATTAAAGCCAAACACCCTTAAAATAAAGATATTAATAATAATATTCTATGAAACCAAAAGTAACGTATTATTTTAACCCCTCTTAGAGTCGAGTGTATATACGAGTATTCAGTCAGTCAGTATGAGTTCCTTCTCTTTCCAGAGGTTGGATGCCATAGTCTTCTATATTTCTCGTTCAAGCGCAATCTTGTTTTGCATCTATTATTTTAAACAACGAACTTTGTTTAAGCAGGTGAGTTGAGTAAATAAGGTAAGAAATAAAATATAACCGGATGACTACACAATTCTACTTACTTCGGTACTTGATCAGGAGGGACACCGCAACACTTGATCGAAGCGTTGTGCTCTAAAAGAATATAGGGTTTTTCAAATTCTACAAGCACAATAAAAATCTTCATACGCATACATTTGTATAAAACCCATCATGGCACATTATGTAGAATGTATTAAAAAAAACCCAAACTCAACCATTGTCATACATACGTATACAAAAAAAGCTATTATAGAATATTGCAAAGTTATTTTGCAGAATTAGTTAAATATAAAGTTGTCTGTTTAGTTTTTAGAAAAATAAAAAAAAAAACAACAACAGCAAAACCAACAGCTCCCCCCCCCACACACACACATACACACACTCGCGCGCATAAAAAATACAAGTTCTTAATTTTATAAAGGAACTCTATTTATAGGCCATCTAAAACATCCCTTAAATTTAGGTTTGTATAATCCAGGTAAAGCATTTTTCGCTCTAAGCATAATTAGAGGAGCAGATAATTATTTTCTTTGTCATTATCATTATAGCTATTTTCATAATATTGCTTTGATTCTCCTCCTCATAATAATCATATAGTACGCCATTTTTCTTCGCATAATTATCCACGTCCCTGATCTTCTTCTCATTCACGATATCCCTATTGTCGAAATGCATTTACATTTTTTTTTACCTTCTCACTTCTCTTAGTTCATCGCTAGGTAGCAATGTTTCTTTGCATTGAACTTAAAGAATCAAATTTAAATCACAATTGACTAGTTGGCACATGCGTTGATGTGATGTCGTGATCAATGAACTGATCACATTCTTCTCGTCACCGATTTTCTCTTCATTATCACTTCGTCTTAGTCTATACAGGTAGCAAATAAATGCTTCTTTGCATTGATCTAAAAAGAAAATCACAACTGACCAGTTGGCACAGGCGCTGACGAGATGGCATGCTCAATGAACTGACCAAGCTGCTTAAGCCACATTCTGATTATCAGTATCATTATTGTCATAATATTAGTGCCAAACTATGAATGCCTTCTTCTTCGTCTTAGTCTATAAAGGTAGAAAATTAATACTTCTATTCATTGATCTAAAAAGAACTAAAACTACAACTGACCAGTTGGCACATGTGCTGGCGTGATGCTATGGTCAATGAACTGACCAAGCTGCAGAAGCCACATTATTCTCGTCACCTATCCTCTCTTCATTATCAGTATCATTATTGTCATATGCCAAAATAGTAATACCTTCTTCTTCGCCTAAGTCTATACAGGTAGAAAATCAATTCTTCTCTGCATTGATCTAAAAAGAGCTAAAACTACAACTGACCAGTTGGCACATGTGCTGGCGTGATGCTATGGTCAATGAACTGACCAAGCTGCATTAAGCCGCATTATTCTCGTCATCGATATTCTCTTCATTATCAGTATCATTATTGCAATAGTATTAATACCTTCCTCTTAGTCTAAGTCTATATATTATATAGGTAGCAAATTAATGCTTTTCTTGTATACCCGTCGCCGTATAGGAGTCCCTAGAGGAACCTAGGAGACGTTAAGCACCATAGAGAACACTTTTTTGTACTGATCTGAAAAGAGCTAAAATTACAACTGACCAGTTGGTACAGGCGCTGAAGTGATGTCATGGTCAATGAACTGACCAAGCTGCATAAGCCACATTATTTTCGTCACCGATATTCTCTCCATTATCAGCCAAAATATTAATGCCTTCTTCTTCGTCTTAGTCTATATATAGGTAGCAAATTAATACTTCTATTCATTGGTCTAAAAAAAACTTAAACTACAACTGAC
Organism: Elysia chlorotica; assembly: GCA_003991915.1. Classification (NCBI taxonomy): domain Eukaryota; kingdom Metazoa; phylum Mollusca; class Gastropoda; family Plakobranchidae; genus Elysia; species Elysia chlorotica. Next base: position 104,080 of record RQTK01000085.1, read on the forward strand.
CAGTTGGTACAGGCGCTGGCGTGATGTTATGGTCAATGAACTGACCAAGCTGCATGAGCCACATTATTCTCTTCATTATTAGAACATATATTGTCATCATAATAGTACCTCCCTCTTCGCCTTAGTCTACATATAGGTAACAAATCAATGCCTCTTTGCATTGATCTAAAAAGAACTTAAACTACAACTGACCAGTTGGTACAGGCGCTGACGTGATGTCGTGATCAATGAACTGACCAAGCTGCATGAGCCACATGGTGTGCCTGTCCATCAGATTGCGATCAGTGTGGAGTCGCCGGCTGATGGCACGAGGGGAGGGCAGCGGTTGATTGGTACCGCGCACGCTGAACATCCGAGGGGTATCGTATCCTGTACCATTCACGTTGAGATAAGGGGCTGAGTTTTTAAGACAAATTTTGCTTGTATTTTTTATGACTATGTTTACACTTAAGTACATGTAGTTCATGAATATAACACAAGGGGTTGTAAGTTCGTAAGTACAACGTCGTTGTAGCTTAAGACTCGTTTGAACAGTTCTTCTTCATTATTCTTTTTTCATCAGAAGAGTCGTAGGCTTACAACTACGTTGCACTCACGATCCAACGAGTCAATTTTTAAGATTAAATTTACTTTCATCTATGTGTGACTACGTTTATGCTTTACTTTTGATCTTCATGAATTTAGCACATTGGGTTTTTGGGTAAGAGTGTGCCAAAGTTTGTCTATTTTGAAATGTATTCATTTTGAAATACAAAAAAAAATGTTTTAATGTCGCACTTAACATGTATTTAAAAAAGAGGTAAAAGACACACACTCAACTCTCTACACCTGACTGTTTTTTCACCTGTCCAATTATTTTCTGTTTGCCTCTCACTTTTTTCCCTTTGAGCCTCCTTCGGTTTTTCATCCTTATTTATTTCTTCTCAAACTCATTTTGTGTTTCTGTCTGCAATATCTCTAACTATTACCGCAGTCTGATGAAGCCAATAGAGGCGAAACGTTTATATGTATCTTGCTACCTCTAGTTGTGTTTGATTTATTGTGTCCCTCCGTTACTAAGTTTTGCGTACCCCCCCCCCTTTTTTTATTATTATTAACTATTACCTTCTGGATCCTGGTACTGTGGCTTTATGTATCGCTTCACAGGCTTCATCGCACTCCCGAAATCTAGAGGATGGTTACACCTTCCGTCCATTTCTCGATACCGCTCTTTCTTGGGCCGCATATGACACGGCTGGAGGAAAAAGCCCACGAAGGTGATGTCATTTTACTTTTCAACCGTTTCGGTGCAATAAAGGGGAAACAAAAATGTATGGGTACTTTATTTCTTCTTATTTATTTTGGAGTCATTTCCCTTGAAATTGTATACTTTCTCTCTCTCTCTCTCTCTCTCTCTCTCTCTCTCTCTCTCTCTCTCTCTCTCTCTCCCCCCCCTCTCTCTCTGTCTCATATCTATATCTCTCTCTATCCATCTGCCTCTCTCTCTCTCTCTCTCTCTCTCTTCTCTCTCTCTCATTCTCCATCTCTCTCTCTCTTCGTTTCTGTCACCTCTCTCTCTCTAGCCCCCACTATATCTCCCAAGACCACAAGTATTTATTTGGTTTAAGTTCACTTAAAAATAGTTGTACATAAAACAGACACAACGATGATAACGATGATGATGATGATGATGATGATGATGATGATGATGATGATGATGATGATGATGATTATAATGCTGATGCTATTTGGATGTCACCGTCTGGTCTCCAGGGGAGAGGATATCCATCCCGCCTTCGATCCTCCCAGAAACATGGGCGAAGTAGAGCTCGGGCAGGGAAGCGCATATATGGCTGTTTGGGGTTAGCCCAGGGGCTATCGAGAGGCAGGATAAACCTAAGATGATTAAATACAAGCATCAAGAACGTAGAAAATAGAACGTATATCAAAGGGAAGCATATTAAAAGATCTTGCAACTAATTGGCTTCGCAAAGTATAGAAAGTCGATACCTCAGTAGTACTGTGGCTTAGCTGTCACTTTTAAAAATAATATTCTAAATCTTTAGTGTTTTGTAATTGAGATAAGGACATTTAAAAACTGTGGCAACAAAATGTAACATCGACAACAATGGCGTTCAATTTGATAGATGTATGGTGCTTCAGGATTTCGCAATATTAGAGCCACAAGGAGACATACCTAGCATCACAACCAGTCATATTCCAATGATACCAACCAAACCAGTAGCGGAAGAAGTCCCACAGATAGTTTTTTTTCTGATAGTGGGATTGAACTGGCGACCTCGCGAAGAGAGGCGTGTGTGAATTAAGTTTTAAATTGACCTATGACATAATGAACGTTAATGACTGCCAAAGTGGAAGTTGGGGAAGTTGAGTTGGTTTTACGCCCAATATCCGCGCTGTATATGCTTTATTGTGGACGGGCCCCAAGACTGATGTCTGACAATTTTATGGGCTGCCACACATGAGGTAGAGCTGGGCTACCATGACTCCTGTCTTAGCCGATCACCGACCCAACCATTAGGAAGCGAAATCGCCAGGGTTCGAACTACGGACTTTTGCGTCCGAAGCCGATGTTCTAAACCACGACCACCGCGTCCCCCGACGCATATAGAAAACAAGGATTAGCGCTAGGCCTACATTCGTTGTAGGTGGTCTTAAACATTTTTACGCACATCACATTCCCCATAGCTTTGACATGAATTATTATATTATTGACAGACGTGTCAATACAATTCACGCCTTTCTTGTAAGGAAAAAAAGGCATCACAATTTTTATATCAGACTTGGTTTAAAAAAAAAAGAGTACTGGCATACAACGATAGAGAGACAGACATACGCACAGACAAGCAGGCAGAGAGACAGACTCAGACTATTGTTTTTTTTTTTTTTATAGATAGTAATGTTGTATATGTCCTATAAGGATAACTTATCGATTACAAAAATAGGTCCATTTAAAAGAAGTAAGATAAGAAGGGGGGATAAAGAAAAGGATAAAGAAAAGAAGAGACAGAGAGACACAGAAAGTGGTTTAGAGAGACAGAGCTACGTAATAGATAGAGAGATAGATAGAGATCTAGATCACACACATTGCGTTTTTTTCTAAATTAAATTCACGCTGACGAATAACGACGCACTATTTTTTTACATGACAGACAAAAAAAAAAAAGAAAAACAAAAAAAAAACAAAAAAAAAACAACAACCTCAACACCAACATTCTTGTTTGCGAAAGTAAAGATTGATCTAACACAGAGCTTGACTGGTATATAAATTAGATGGTGAAATCAATAGAGGTTTAGATGCACCGAACGACCGAAAGTGAAACTCACATTTTCACAGAAAACTATGGGAACGTAAATGTGAAGATGAGAAAATCTTAGCCCTGAGGATGTGAATCAGTAAAAAAACAACAACTGAGTTATGAGATATAGTTATATACCTTTTGATGTCCTCTCTGAATTCCGACGCTCTAATATCTCACATTTGTAATACAACACTGAGTATTATAGAAGAGGTTTGACATGGGTATTTTTCAGAGTTCAAAACTCATTTTAGTGATGTACACATTATGAAAAGGGATGCCATTGAAAATTATGCGGCAACGGACATTATCGAAGAAAAGAGAGCGGCTGGAAGTTAGATTAGGAATAATCCTGATAACATGAATGAAAACGTTGCAATAGAGAACCAACAGTAACCAGAGAGAAAAGTGGACAGGAATGACGCGATCACCCGAAGCAACTGAATGAATGAAAGTAATAAATTTTATCAGCATTCCGAAGTCAAAATCGCTCTAACTATTAAGATAATGTTTACAAATCTTTGTTCAAAAATATTCAATTCTGTATTCCGTAAATAATGGATTTCCCATTCTACTGCATAATTATTTTGTTCGCAAAATTAACAACTGAATCATAATAATATAGTTATATATTATAAATAACCAAGCTGTGGATTATATATTCTAAATAACCAAGTTGTTTTCGGTGGAAATTAAGGGTGTATTTTTTACATGGCAAAGATGCAGTTGATTTAACAGATAAATAGGTAGATAGATAAATATATTTATAGATTGGCTGATAGACAGATAGTTAAATATATAGATATACAGTAGATATATAGATAGAAAGATCGATGGATCGATATATATATATATAGATAGATAAAAATGTCTTTCAGTTTTCAGTATACAATTGAATCCTGTGACTGGACTTATGCTTTTGAAAAAGGAGCATTCTTTAATTAGGCCTATATAAAAACAACAATCATAACGTGGTATGCAATTGCAAAATGCAACACTTTAACAGATGAAAATGGTCAGCTTTCGTTTTTTCTAAAGTATAACTTCCATCATATCTTCAGATAGAACCAGAAAGTTGGTTAGCCTTTAACTTTGTCATTCTAATAGTTTCCACAGAAATTCTATAATATAAGAAATGGTAGAAGGAAATACACAGGGAATTTCCACTTCTTATTATTTATACACTTACCTTGGTCAAGAAAAAGCAACACACCACAGAACGGTAGCAAAACGCTCCAAGCGCGAGCCGCCATACCCACGTAGATCTAGCTGAGACCAACTTTTATCCTTACTTTGTGATCATACCTATTTAGGCACATGCAGTTTCCCCCGGAACACCACAGAACGGTAGCAAAACGCTCCAAGCACGAGCCGCCATACCCACGTAGATCTAGCTGAGACCAACTTTTATCCTTACTTTGTGATCATACCTATTTAGGCACATGCAGTTTCCCCCGGCTTGCAGCTCTTAAACCCAATACACTGACTACTATTGTCAATAAGCTATTGTAACTAAGGAAGGGTCAATAGGTGTTTTTCTTAATATAATGTCGATTTAACAAATATAGATTTAACTTAACCCAAGAGGTGTATTGTTACTCCTTGGGTACCTACAAGACGTCACACTTTGAGAGGGCCTGGCTCCTACGGATTTCAAGAGTCCAAATATTATTATTATATATATTTTTATATTTCTATGTATATTAATTTTTATGTATGAATTGCGTGAGTGATTGATTAAGTGATGGGCCTACTTAAAATGTAACCTTTGTTAAGTTTACTCCCGTTTGGCCATAAGTACAACGCCGCAGTAGCTTGCGACTCTTCGTAAGCCTTATTCTTATAATGATTGCTACGACGAGTCGTTAGGTACTGCGTCGTTGTATTTCAGCCCCTTGTGTTTCACCAAGAATCATAATTATTGTACGAACACGGTCGATAGCCATAAAATGTGACACCAGGTGGAGATCGAACCCCAAACCTTCTGGTCCTAAGGCCAGTCTACTGGATATGTAGGTGTGGGTATAAACAATTAATGTCAAGATTTTAAAAAATAAAAATAAATAAATATTGAAAAAAACAACGTCCGAAGTTTTAGGATTGGATGCATTAGCCACTATTGCGGATCGCAGGGGAAAAAAGTGATAAGCATTATTCTTTTCTAATTGAGCTGAAACTCTTCATTGTAATAACCTACTTTCTTAAGTTGATAAAAAAAAATTGAATCGAAACATTACTATCCATGAAAGAATTTGCTATAAAATGTGACGACCATTTTCTTTTTATTCCAATCGATATAAACATGCATTTACTGAGGTTAACGAACTAGAAAGGCAGAGAAAGTGAGTAAGGGAGTGTGCGCGTGGGAGGGATAGAATGATCGGTAAATAGTTCTGGATAATTAGATAGAGAGAGAGAGAGAGAGAGAGAGAGAGAGAGAGAGAGAGAGGGAGAGAGAGAGAAAAAAAAAAAGAGAGGTGGATTTAAACCCACAGTTAGAAGGGCAAATTTTAATTGCAACATGTCTCAAGATAGACCGCTAAAAACTGATTTAACGAGAGTTTTAAAGTGCAGAACAGCGACTCAACACGTATTGATTTGCACAAACACGGACAATAACGGCCTGTATCATGGCCCCAGGTGATTACAGGGGGAAGAGAGAGAGAGAGAGGGGAGGGAGATGAAGTTAAACTTACAATGAGAAGGGCAAATTTTAATTGCAACCTGTCTTAACATTGACCGCTATGAACTGATTTAACGTGAGTTTTAAAGTGCAGAGCAGCGGCTCAACACGTATTGATTGGCACGAATACGGACAATAATGGCCTGAATCATGGCCTGCATCATGGTCTCAGGTGATTACAGGGGGAACTTGATACTTACACGGTTTTTACTAAAGGTGTTTAAAACAAAGATAGGACATAATCAAGCGAACAAGATGAGTAATGAACTCTAATAACAGTTAACACCGCTTAAATGTTTAGAGTTCGAATATTTGGGAGATAAAACAGAGCCTCTGAGAAGATGCCAAAGAAGAAACGAAATAGGTGTACATGGATTATAAAAATTTGACGACGATATATTAAGAAAAAAGGAAGGAAATTAGACAAAACTGAAGTGACAAGGTAATCCTGTAAATAAAAGTTTTGAGGAAGAAAAATGTAGAAGGAAAACGGTGCGTTTAAGAAAATGAGAGAGAGAGAGAGAGAGAGAGAGAGAGTGACAGAGAGACAGAGAGAGGATATAAATATATGTGAGCGAATGTAGTATATCTATTCATTGCTTTTTAATCTCTTAATTGTTAATATGTGCCACTTTTCTTCGTTAAGGCAGTAGGGCATCTTTATATCGTAAACGGAAAAATTGTATGCAAAATCTTATGCATGCGTGCTCTTAAGCAATAAGATAATTATTAATGCAGGGGAATAAATTATTATTATGCATTCTGTTGCGCCAGTTTTACATGAAAATAGATCCAATTGGTTCCATAACTTTTTATAACCAGCTTGTTCTTAAATATTTGGTCAGGTCTGTATGTTGTTTTTCTTTTATCATCTTGTTTTCATTTTGTTGTGAGATTTTAATATAATTTCACATTATGAATCTGCTGACCCCACGACATAAACTTACTATAAAACAATATACTTATGCTATTTTACAAAGGATCAAAGTATAACTGAGTAATCAGATTTCCATAACATCACATTAACGACACCACTCTCTGATCTTGTTGATATATCTTTTTTTCGTTTGGTAAGGTAGGGTGGGGGAAGATGAGGAAAGACTGTTTACAGTTGCCTCATAACACTTTACTTGAGATGGTTGGTTGTCAACTTATAGACAGAGTCTTATTTTTCTTTCAAATATTCCACATTGAGAATATGCATAATTATTATGAGTATTTATTTTTAAACAACTTGTTTTATTTCCTTAACAATTATATTTGCATTAATGCTGACCACTTTATAACTTAGTAGAAGGCTATGTATTTCAATATAATTGCTTTTTAACAACAAACAAACACAAATTGTGATAATAAAACACAGCAAGATTTTTACTCTGACCATTTAAATTATTGAATTCCATTTTTATTTAAAATATCAAACAGTTTTATAAAGTCAGTACGGTAATTTTCAAATACTCCGTATTAGATGAGTATATTTGCAGGAAAAATCAAGTAGCTCACAGAAAACCAAATATTGCTTATACATAGGCCAATGAATAACAAGGGTTAAGGCGTACAATCACAGGTAGCATAATTGAATAAAATTTTAACATCACTTTCACATCACAGACTCTTTTCCCTACCTCCGCCTTTGCCAACATCTAATTGATATGACACATCCCTCTTTGTTTTCATTCTTTAGGACCAATCTAAAATATAGCTTATTTCACATAGAAATATCAAACTATATATTCATGCCATTTTCTTTCAAGGGTTTGTTGTGGGAAACGTTTATTTTCCTAAAATTATTATGATTAATATTATTGCAATTTTTATTATTTCCATGTTTTATGGAGAAAATGGCGTCAAATGATACAATTACAAAAACCACACATGTATTATTAAAACTAATGTTATAAATTGTTCATAATTATAATGGAATTATCCAGCATAATATATTCTTCAATTTTCAAACCGTTAAGGGTAAAGTTCCTTGTGACCGTAACACACATTGATGGACAGTTCTATGCGATACATTTTGTTTTGTCTGTGCCTTCCCCACATATTGCTAAATTATTAGTTGACTAATAAAAAATGTGTTGAATAGAGGGGAAAAGAACAGATTAAAGAAGAGAAATTTCAGGTAAAAAAAAAAAGGATACACGACCTAAACCACAGTTCATACACCCATCACATGGTAATCGTAAACTAGAACATGAAGAATAAAACAACATAACCATCAACAAGAAAAGGCAATTTCGCAATATTGTACTGCATTATTTTCATACAAGAACAATTTTTCCCTCAAATTTATTCTTGTTAGGAGCAAAACATAAGTAATTTTAAATTTTCTCAAGCAGGAAATTTTAACTACAGCTTTTGACATAGAAGGCAGATAGCATAATAATCAAAATTTAAAAAATTGCAGATTGCTTGAAATGAAAAAAAAAATAATAAACAAACACAAAGCACACATAATGTCTAACAGTTATTCCAACATTTACTTAAACAGAAGAAAAAAGTTTGTATAGATAATAATAATAATAATAATAATAATAATAATAATAATAATAATAATAATAATAATAATATAATAATAATAATAATGAAATAATCATTGCGGGAAAGACTGATATTAGATTACTTCATTAACAAGGGAGATTAGTGAGAAATGGAAGCAGGTTAGAAGAAAAAGGAGTAAATATAAATAAAATACTAAAAGTAAACGGACAATACTATTGAGAGAACATGTACATAAGCAGATATTTATTGTGACTTTTTTTCACATTCGGACAATTTGATAAACCTTAGAAGATTCAGAAGTAAGTTTAATCAAGCTTTTATGTGAGATAAAAGACATAAGATCATAAAAAAGTGATAAAGTTGAAGAGGAACAATTTTTTAACACAGCAATCTTACATCAATCTACATGAATATGGTTTGCCTTTATCAATGTACTGAGTCATTCAACATATCAAATCGAAGATTTCCACACAAAAAACCCATTATTCTAACCTAATCTGACAAAAACATTGGGCATTTAATCTGACAAACAGATTAACATGTTCACAAGAATAATTAACCCTTAGTTGATAATCTTAAACTAGAACAAGGAGAATAAGACAACATAATCATCAACAAGAAAAAGCAATCTCGCAATATTGTACTGCATTATCTTAATACAAGAACAATTTTTCACCCAAATTTATTATTGGAGCAAAACGTAAGTAATTTTATATATTCTCAAGCAGTACATTTTAACTGTACAGCTTTTGATTTAAAAGGCAGAGAGCATTATAATAATCAAATTAAAAAAATTGTAGAATGCTTGGAGTGAAAAAAACAAAAAACAAAACAAAGCACACATAATGTCTAATAATTTTTCCGACATTTATTTAAACAAAACAAAAAAAGTTTGTATTTGATTGAAACCCTCCTATTCAAAAGACAATTTGTAAGCTTAACATTAAATTAAATCACATCACACACTTGATCCTAGTTAAGTATGGCCTCAGATTTTTTTCCATGCGGGTTGCTAGCACCTTAATCTTGAACGGCCATGATTCACATTGGAGGTGGGGGAGGTGGAGGTGGAGGAGGGGGAGGAGGAGGGGGAGGAGGAGGAGGTGGAGGGGGTGGAGGCCCTCCCGCAGGTGGTGGTGGAGGTGGTCCAGAAGGCGGAGGTGGTGGATTGCCTGATCCAGGAGCAGCGTCGGCCGGTGCTGGTCATGGGAGAAAAAAAATAACATTTATTTTTATAATATTATAACTTGTAATGTAAACCTCTGAAAAGCATTCTCAATGGTAACATGATGTAAAGCAACAACTGAACAAGGGTGAATCAGGCACGAGTCGGAATTCAGACTTTAATTTATTCAGTGTCTTATTTAGTTATAAGCATCATCTGCATCTTAAGAGATTGGAGAAAAAAATATAACTTTTTTTCCTTTATAGAACTAGAGATGAATTATTTTATTTCAAAATGAAAATGTCAGTATGGAGTAAATTATCAATATTTGGCAGGCTCTAGCTCAAATCTTATATCTGCGACAAGTGTCTGGTTAATCCTGGTTGGTTCGCTAATAACAATTTTATCTGTGTGCTAGCACGGTGACATGTCTCGAGGATATGCTGTTTCGACATAAGTAAATCAACCATCTCAACTTCTTTTGTCAGATCATTATCAGAAAGTTAAAACTTAAATGTGCATCTATCTTTTTAATGAGCAAAAGAAAAACAAGAGTAGAGTTTAGACCACTGACACATCAATAAATCCCTATCTTTTCAAATTATCTCAAAACTACAGAAAAAAGGAAATATGCCATTCTGTGAGTGTAGTGACAATATAATAACAACGTAAAAAAAAAAGATTCAAAAGACTTTTTAAGGTATTGTATGTATATCAAGAGCCTTAAGTGAACAACATAAATAATAATAATTACAATCATGTGCTATACAAAAACATAACTTGACCTGTTATGTACTGGGTGAATTAGTTTTAGTAAAAATAAATGTTGAATAAAAAAACAACAACAGAGAAAAGCCACATAGGTAAGTTGCTTGGTCAGGGTTGTAATATTATCTAAATAACACAGTAAACTTAGTTCATTTTAAAACATCTGGCAAAAAATATTGTTTTCTGAAAATTGCCCGAGGGCTTGAAAAGTCTGTTTTGAATTTTTATTTATTTGATACCCTAGTTAAAGGATCATGACAGATCGAATTTAATGAAGTGCCTTCTTCAGCGAGAAATTTCAGACCATTATCAAATGTACTTGAAATTTTTACCAGAAAAGTAAATCCAATGAGGTTTCACTATTATAATGCAGGAATATTTACTTAAAAGCTCAATATAGATTAGGTCAAGAATGTGAAATAATGAAAGAACATTTTGTGTCTTCCTAATCAAGCACGTAAATTCATTTTCTTTTAGCATCTGTGGCAAAGAAATTGAATATATTGATACAAAAAGTTCAAGGCAAGTAATCTACGTTGACAGAAGTTGATGAAAAATAAATACTATAAGATACTACTATGCGAGCATGCCAGCAGAGAAGAGAGAGTAAACAAAAGAAAACAACAGAAAAAAATTCAGTATTTGTTACACTCTTACTAAGGTGAAATTTGAATTTTTTTTAAACACAAAAAATGTCAATGCTTACTGCTTACAAAGAATATAAATCTATGATTTCGTTTCTTGGGAATTCAAAACTCTGTTTCTTATTGCACTTTTTGAATTTTCAAAATTAAAAATAATTTAAAGAAAACAACAACAACAACCTGATTAGAATAAAACAGTAGACTAAATCATGAGCACAAAAAATAAGAGGAAACAACTAAATGCAATTAATTAAGGACACAGTGAAAAAGCCAAATGAAATGAAGCTTTAATAAGAACTGGCCAAAAGGTTAGCGAAAATGTCAGATCTTGAATAAATGTGGCACAGTAATAAGCACCAGTTTGCTTAGAGTAGCCATACTGAAATATACCACACCATAATAAAGAAAAACTAATATAGAAATAGTTTTTACATCCAAGCGACAGAGGATAACCAAGGCTACAACTTATACAGACTCAAATCAGAATGGACTAAAATGAGTTTCCTCATTTAACTTCAAGCTCGATTCTTTTCACTCTTTTTTTAAATTAAAGTTTGATGTCCAACTAAGGAAAAGTTGAATTAGAAGATGTACTATGCTAAGAGAGCACCAAAGTTGGAGTGACTTGGTAGTAGGTCTAGAATCTACGAGGAATCTACACCGTGCTGTACTTTGCACATCATTCATTGATCTGTCTAGTCTGTACAAAAAGTATTTTTATGAATCTATCCATCAGTGTAACACAAAAGAAACAACGACTTGCTTTCTTTGTCACGAAACTTAGTATTTTAGTATTTATGTCAGATTGGGTTGGTATCATGTCGAAATAAGACAAGTGATCCAGAATGGTGACAAATTAAGCAAACACAGGAATTGTTCCAGACTTTTCAAGTGCTATGTATGTTTGGTTAGAGAAATATCAAATTATAAGATGTCATATTAAGAAGAGTGCATCATACTATGCCTAGGCCACAGACATGCCAATGTTTATTTCAAAAGCTGATTAGTCTACAGTAACAGATCAAGGTTACCTGTTAATAGCATTAAACTGAGATACATGCACAAAATGAGTCTGGTTTAAAGTACAGAACTTGCCACAAAATCAAATTAAGTTTATCAATAAAAGTTAATAAAACAATGATAAAATAACAACAAAGTTAGTGAAGAAATTGCACCTTCACAAAGCAATTTCAATATTTCTGGAATTTTTTTCCCCCCTCATCCCAATATTGAGCTATTCCACTGGCAAATCTGGACCTTTACTAGATGCATTTTGTGAGGCTGCTATACATGTACACAATACACAAAGCATGTGAATGTGAGTTAAACATTTAGAGCATGGGGATACCCGGATCTTACCTCATGATGCAGCTATTGGAGAAAGGAACAAAGTTAAACATGATCATATGATGGTAGAGGGAAGGGTAAGGTAAAATAAGGTACTTGTGGATACACTGATACTTAATAAGGTAAAACCAAGCAGTTGTTAATATTATGGTATGATAAGGTTAAGGGAAGTATTTGTAGATATGATATGATATGGTAAAACAAAGTACTTATAAAATATCATGGCATGACAAAGTACAATGAAGTAATGGTAAACACCATGGTATGATAAAGTAAAAATAAAAAGTACTTGTATTTGCCATAATAATTATGATATGGTAAAACAAAGCATTTGCAAATATCTTAATTAGGTAACTAAAAAGCATTGTATTATAAACATTTATATTGTCAGGGCTATATTAAAAAAAAAATTATATCAGTAAGTCAGTGATTGGAGTTGAGTGTATTTGGGAGGATGGGGGTCGATGGTGTGTTATCATAATTTGGGGTAAGCATGAAGGGGAAGGGGAGGTTGGGTGTCAGGGAAGGGAAAGAAATCATTTTTATATAGTGAGACTGTTGAATCAAAAACCATATTAAGTATGTCATCATCTGGGGGAAAAAATCAACAACCATAATGGCAATGCCAATTTTGTTCAAGCCCAAAAAACATTTAAAAAAAAATTCCCTTGGATGTTCTATCGGATCAACTTAATTTTCAGACTTTCTTTTATTCCAACCTACAATCTAACAAGATGTTGGTAAAATTTATGGTTTTTTTTAAACAAATTCTTGAAAAACTGAAAGCTCTGATACTTTTGCTTTAAAATAAGTCAGAAAACCAAACTGCTTCAGGAAAATCCAAAAACATTTATACTTCACAAGAGATTTACAAGCAAAATTTATTTATCCATCAAAATGGTTTAAAACAGAGAGGATTTTCGCTTAGTAATAAACGTGGATTTAAAAAAAATTGATGTTATTTGCTAATAAACGTGGATTTAAAAAAAATTGATTTCATTTGCTAATGACAATAATCTATAGAATAAAAAAATAAAGACAAAATAGCAGGGTGTGACCGCTATAATTTGCATCAGAAGGTTGTTTCCTATCCTTTAAAAACACTAGTTAGTTTAAGCTTTAGAGAAAAACCCTTTCTCACTATCATGACACAACAAGGAGGATGTTGATTGCAACAATACATCAGTAAAGCTTCAGGTTTTTACCTGGGGCACCTCCCTGGGCGCTTGATGCTGATTGGTCAGTCTGTCCTCCCCCCTCTGAGGCTGGAATGATATAAAGTAAACAATGATGATAATGCTTTATTTTCAAAACTTTCCATGAGATTCGCACTATAAATATTACAGCATATCAGAACCAATAAGTAAAAGAGGACATAACGTCGCTCTATGTCTATATATGAACTTACATAGACCACACAAGAGCAAAGATTAGTAAAAAATTAGACTCAAACATATTTCTTTTTATCTATTATTGGACTAGGAGTTAGAGCTGATTTCAGTGTAACTGTAAAAACAGATCTTTTCATTTTTTTCCAGAAAAAGAGCTAACTTCAAACCTGTCTCCTGAAAAAGTGATAAAATGTAGGGGACCCTAGTAAGTATTGAAAGGAATAATAACTACTTCAAGATAACCTAACAACTCCTCCTGAGACTTATGACCCAATGTCCATAATTGTACTGATAGTGTAAAAAATGATTATAAGACAACATTTTCTTCATCAGGCTTATATCAATTCAGAAATCGTAACTTTCAATCTGATTGTTTGTTTACCTTTTGCCTTATTGGCGGCTTCATTGTTTGCTTTCTCCTCTTCTGCAGTTAAATCGGCACGGAAAAAAATACGAGCACTGCTCAACGAGTAGAAAAGCAGCTCATATTCCTGATGATAAAACAGGTTGTTGAAAGAGAAAAAAAAACATATACAAAGACATAATGATACAATTTACAATTTATAAATGAAAATAAAAGTTACTTCATGTTTTAGTACCTAGGTTTCACAACTGTTCTCATATTTATAAATCACTTTGCTTATTTAAAAGTAACAATTGTTTTCAGCTAACAAAAATTTTTTTTTAATCAATAAAATGTATTTAAACATTTCAAATGAGTTAAAAAAAAACAGCATAACTTAACACACATATTTCTGTTTTTCTGTTTTGAGTGTTGCCAGATCACACAAAAAATGTTATCACATTTCCACTTTTCCTCCAAAATGCAAGAATTGTTTAACAAGATTTCTCTATGACAACAGCTAAACATTCTTCAGATCGTATAACAAAATAATCATTCTAAAATTGTAGTATGATGAATCATCAACTATCAAACTGTACCTGTTGATACTGTTCAAGTCTTTTAATCGTCAGTGACTGTGTTTGCTGCAGCTTTTCATCTGATCGATTTGAAGCTTGTTTCATTACTTGTTCCTGTACATTTAGAAATAAGAAACAAATAACTCAATAAGATTGTTACAAAGTTTATTAAAGTACAGAAATCTAGAAACTGCCAGATATTTTCCATCTGAGACTATTTGCTGTCTAGTAGTTAAAAAATATTGAAATGCAAAACCAAAGATTTCTATTTTAAATTTAACTTCCAACTTCATTCTCTGAATTCTATTACATATCTTGAGAGGTTAGGATATGATAAAACTTGATTTTTTTCCTTTTGGTGGTCTGTACATGGAGCACACAAAAAAAAAATAGACAAACCATTGCATGTATTTCATAACACAAAAATTATAATAGTAATAACAATAATAATAATAATAACAACAACAACAACAGCAGCAGCAACAGCGTGAAAATTATAAACGAGCAATAATGTTACAAGGGTCCAACTGTGCAGGGTAACAAAGAAAATCTTGGTATGGTTGAAGTCAGAAACGTGAATGCTTGCGAAATGTTTACCTTATCTTTCTTGTACTTGTCCCTCACAGACTGAAACCAGTGCAGAGAGTCAAACTCATAGTACTGGTCTAGCAGTTTGAGAATGTAGGCCACCCCTGAAAAAGATTGGACAGTCAATGGCTACATGCTCAAGCACAGAAGTGTCAAATTAATATACCGTTTGTCAACAGACTAATGAAAGGGAAATCACAGAAAGGTGCTGCTAAAAGCTTTTAAGTTGGAGCTAAAATAAATTGTGGTACGGCAAAAAACGACAACCTATCTCACAAACGCTGTTTACCTAGGATAATCAGAACTTTAAATCTTGGTTCCCCAAAGCTCTATCAAAGAGTTTAAAGTTTTCAAAGCCAAAATTTTTTATGGCCTAACACTAAGCCACAAATCTAAGAATCTTGAGGCCCCCTCTCATAAAGCAGCTTCAACAACTAAGATGGTTTTTTACTTGTATAGACTTTTGCCCACATGCAATTTCATTCACATGCTCTTTTTTTCTTTTTTTTTTTCCAAATATACCTAAATCTAGCCATCCTCCGAATTAAAATTCTTACCCATTGCAAACCCATCATCCGTAAAGGCAGCGCCAACTTTGTTCTTCCTATTCATCTTTTCCTTGCAGCTGATCGAGTGCTCTATGAAATTGATGGTCTGGATGCCAGAATAAAGAATAGTTAGCTATCAGTTACTTCATTTCTATATTAACTGCAATTAAATTTAAAATTTCAACAAATTTAAAGCTGCCTATGGCAAGCAAATTACTTTAATAGTATAACAGTATATAACATAACTTCAAAGATAAAATAGAACGCTTTAAAAAACTATCAATTTATGTCTCATTTTTATTGCTAAATATCTCTTATCTTAATAAATCTCAACTTACCAGAGGTGGAAGAATGACAAAGAAGTTTCTCAGATGCATGTTTTTGGAATCCCGGAATTCCGGTGCAAAAACGTCAACTAACATCTGTAAAATAATTACATTGACTTTAGTTTAGAACAATTAGACAGTATACAATTAAGTATTTTTTGGTAAAATATATTGTTGGGATGTGTTCACTCTGTCATATTTAAGAATCAAATATTTATTCTAAAAATGAAAATTTGAAGTGAGACCGTTTATTAGAAAAATAACTGAAGATCTCATCTCATGAAGTGCTATGAACTAAAAATAGAGCAAAACTGGATAAGTACAAAAAGATAAGATCTGAATATACTAAGAATTGTTTCAAAAGACTTAATTCTGTAAAAGTTATAATGCTCATGCTACATAATCCTGTTATCAATTTTGACATGTACTTTTAGCCCCTAGAGCTTTCTGTTTATATTCTAATTGAACGCTGTGTGTAAAAAACAGCCTTAGACAGGGCTGACATTTTATGTTTACCTTGAAATACTCTGTTCCCTCTGCAAAATTTTTTGCCAAGTTGTTTATGACATTGTCCAAGTTTCTGTGAAAAATTTATAGAGCCTTTATTATGAAAAAGAACATAAAAACAAAAAAACAGTGAAAAATGTTTTGGAACTTATAAATTAGGAAATAAGAAAAAAAAGCAAAATATTCATTAGTCTCACTTGTTGCTTTTTTTTTTTTTTTTGCAATGATCTCAAAACATGAAATAAACTTAACAAATATCTCTCGAACAAAGTTTCTTGTCATGAAGATTTCAAAGGCAGAGTTTAAATATTGCAACATGCATCACAAAGGGCAAAGTAAGATGTTTTTCATATTAGGGGCGAATTTCATTGTTCAATCACAGTAATCTGTCACCTACATTTGAGTTTCAGAAACAAACCTATTTGTCTTTTTTTATTTTTTATTTTTTATTTTTTTTACAAATTTAGACAGATGCAAACTTTTTCCTTCAAAAGAAAGATATTATAATAAAGTAAACATTCCATTTTGATACAAAATGTCTCTTGTACTTCAACAAGCCTATTCTAATGTTTCATAATCAAACTTATTCTATTTCACCCAAACGCATTGTGCAAATGTCATACACCCTAGAAAAGATTTTAAAATTTTCAAAGCACATTAGAATCATTTTCATAATAATAAAACTAATACTAATTTAATTTAAGCGGTAAATTGCAAGCTTGTTTATATAATATCCCTGAATAAAACAAACATAAGAGAAGGAAACCCTGCTCTACTTTCACCCTTGAGTGACTTCCCCTTACTTGGCGGCAGCTAGCGTCTCTGGTGCCAGGCCCTCCTCAGCGCAAGCGTCTCCGAAGCTCACGATATCCTCGAGATCAGGGATGAAGCGGATGGCGTTGCTACAGCAGTGGAGTCCTCCGGAGCGGATCATACGCACATAACCCATAGCATTACCTGGAGTACGTACAGAAAGAGATGGATAATCAAAGCTGTGACAACCCTCATAGTAAGCACATAACCCATAGCATTACCTGAAGTACGTATAGAAAGAGATTGGGGGGAGGGGCGTTGAGTTGGTTTAACGTCCAATGTCAGCACTATATAGATGATATTGCCGACGAACCCCAAGACTGACGACTGACGTCTGACAATTTTATGTGCTGCCACACACAAGACAGGGTGGGGACACCATCACTCTTGTCTCAGCCGGTCACATTAAACTGACACTACCCAAACAGTACGGGGCGAGATCAACAGGGCTCGAAACACAGACCTCCTGCGTCGGAAGCCGATGTTCTATCCCAGGGCTACTGCACCCCCAGAAAGAGATGGATAATCAAAGCTGTGACAACACTCCTAGTAAGCACATAATCCATAGCATTGCCTGGAGCACTTATGTAGTGAGATAAAAAAAACATACACACATAACCAACAGCACTGCATGGGGCACACAAAAGGGTTATCATACAGACATAATCAATAACATAACAATTTATTCGAGGATTGATTTACTGCCCAAATAAACTCTACCTAGAGATACTGATAGGTCTGTCCTGCGATTTCAATTTAAACTTAAATAGACAAAGGTGTTAACTAGCTCCCGAAAAAAAACCCATTATACTTATAACTTTCCCAAATTTGGTAAGTATCATCCTGAGCTCAGGAAAGTTGTCCTGAAACTATTGAAAAAAATTGAGATTTCCAAAAGTTTGGTACCACTATTACTATGCAGCCTTAAATTCCAAGGAGAATCAAGAGGCTTAAACAAAACTAAACTGAGATAGATGACTCACCAATCTGGGTGACCTGAGTCCTGAACTGATCCAGATAACTGTCCCCATCTGGTGTCACTCCAAGCTTCCGGATGCCTTTGTTGAACTTGTCACCACGCTCAAATGGATACTGAAAAATGCAGGTAAGGTTTTGTAGTGTAAGCACCTTTACATTTACAATTTTAGCCTTTTTTTTTCTTCGGATGTATAAAAATTTGAATTGAAATAAATGGGCGATGGATGTAACGGATTTTGAAAACAATTGTACATTTTTAGCTATGGGTAAGAGGTTCTTTTGTGGGTTTTGAGCAAATAAATTTTTTTTTTCCAAACGCCATTTAAGTTTGATTTTAGCTCACTAACTCATTCAAAGGAAAATGTCGCTTAGAGGTAAGTGCATCTCCACAACACAATTATGTGTTTCATTTTTAGGATATTTTCACTCTATTAAGAATAAGGAGTTACCATAGCATTTTTTAATTGAGACTGAAATATTCAACAACAACAAAAATCTAGCAACTATTTTGGATTAAAACAAAACAAAGAAAAAAAGTCTCAGCTAATAAACCAAAAGATGTTTGGTATGTCTAGGAGTTATATTTTCTTGCACAAAGACTAATGTTGATCCGGAAATACAGTGTAATATCTCAAACCTTTTGATCAGTCTGCATGTGGTTTTCCCTGAAAAACTTCCAGTCTTTGATGAGTCTGGACTTGATGTGCTCATCGTACATGAACTGTGAGAAGATGAAGAACTTCTTCCGCAGGAACTGGAATGTGAAGTTGACCTGGAGATGGGTGTGCAGGATTGAGAAGTGGATAAGTGTTTGAGTTTTTTGCTTAGCTTTCACTATCATCACTATATATGCTATATTGTGGATGGATCCCAAAACTAATGTCCGACAATTTCACGTTCTGCCACACAGAGACAGTGCTGGGATACCATGACTTTCGTCTCAGTCGGTCACATTATATTGACACCCACATAACAGGTGGGGGCAAAATTAACAAATAAATTTTTGAAGAGAGATTGATTAGAAGACATAGAGTAAAAAGGAACAGATGTGTGTGTTTCACAACTCAATAGTCTACAGTTCTTCACACTAGCAAATACTGCAAACATTGCTATTGGTACTGTTATAGCAGGACTCTCAAGATTAATAGAAAATTAAAGTAACATTTCAACACATTTAGAAACCATCATACATCTTTAATTTTCACTGAAACTTATAAAAAAAATGCATAGCAGTACAATACAATCTATGCTTCGGAAAATTAAACCACATCTTTGACAATAAAATCCCTTTCAAAATCTTCTTATAAACCACCAGGAATGTAGAAAGAAAAAAAGTGACTACTGTGTAAGTCTGGTGATAAAATGTTTACTCACCGTGGTGTTCATGATGCCAATACCATGAGTCCTGATGGAGTTTGCAATATGTCGAATGTTGATAGTGTTGAGATGTTTGTTATTGCTGGTCCTTTCTACAAACACCTAAAGAATATGGGAGTTCCATGATTTAAAAGCAAAGAAGAATTAAATGCAGGTGAAATAGAAAGAAATTACTTGTAACAGTTTCATCATGCATGAAGTAACATTTAAAGAAAATTATGGACAAATAGTCCAAAAACATAAAAAAAAGTCTAGATATCTAAATTAAAAGGACAATATGAACACAGGAAGACAAAAAATGCCTCATCCATTTGGAAAACTTGATTAGTCCTTATACGCAAAGTTATTTTTTTTTTATAAAAAAGGGGGAAGAATTTCTGGATTTACATAACACTTAATATTTTTACATAACACTTAATTTTTATTAATTACTACCTTACATGCCATTTAATTTAGGATTTAAACAATATCACAATTTTTTACATCATCAACATAGATTACACTGAGAGCATAACAAAATATATTATATTTATGACCATTACCTGATTATTAAGGTTGTAGAGATATTTAGACACAAAAACATGGATGTTTCTCATAATCTCAAGAACATCCAATCCCTGAAACAAAAAATAAACATACAGATAAGTGAATGTACATGATGAGTTAAGTAAAGTACTTGAGTACAAAGGATAAACAGAAAAAAAAAACGCAAAAAAAAGAACAACAAACAAATAGACTCTGGATAACTCATAAGGGGAACATCTAATGTAAAATATTTCTAGATCCATTTTGGACACTGAATTTAAATTGTTAAGATCTTAGAATATACAAAAATTTAGAATTTGTAAAATACTATATATTTTTGAAGCTTTAATTCCAAGTGCCCTATAATTGTTAGGAGTAATATATTACTCATTTTAAAGACAAAAAAAAAAAAACAAAGCCTAAAAATAATGAACTTTACTTTTCAAAGATTTAGAGCAAATTTATAATTCTATTCATCGTCTCATTTAAAAGAAAAATTTTTTTTTCGATGGGCAGTGATCACCCACACTTCAAAACATGGCGCCTAACGGATGGTAAATCACACAAACAAGCAAACAAAACCGAGGCAAAAAGAATAGATAACTAACTTGTTTAAGACCTATTCCTTGTGCACATAATATTGTGTATAATTTATAAATGGTTATAGCTTCGATTTTAATTATTTTAAAATGGAAGGTATGTAGACCAATACAAAGGGATGCTAGCACAAGAGCATATCACTGCCCACAATATGTGATAAGATAAGATAAGATATAACTTTATTTGTCCTTTAAAGGCACATTTGATGGTCCGTATATGCAGCATAACAAAACAGTATAGACAGTTACGACATGAGTTATTACAAATATCGATACTCATCACAGCATCAATAATAATAATAACAATGTGTGCAGCACAATGGGACAAAAGGTTGATGGCCTCTTCAATTGCACTGACTACCGACCTGCTCCAGGGTCTGACTGGGGAGATGAGACTCCAGCAGAACCAAGCCGTACTTCTGCTCCGCCATGTTCTTCATTTCTCCGTAAGTTTTCCAGTCATGCAAGGCCACGGTGGTCAAGTTGTAGAACGTTTTGTTCAAGTAGTGTTCAACATGGCCTGCAATGACACACAGAGAATGGAGTTGAGTTGGTTTAACAGCCAACATCAGCACTATATAGACTATATTGTGGATGGATCCCAAGACTGGCTTCTGACAATTTATGTGCTGCCACACACAAGACAGGGCGGGGATAGCATGACTCCTGTCTCAGCCGGTCAGAGACACACAGAGGAAAATGATGTGTTATCCAAATAGCCTTTACACATTCCATACCAAAAACATGCTCCATTATAAAGTCTAATTGGTCATTCAAAAGGATTTATATATCTTGTAAGTAGCATTGACTTTAAACTTTATGAAATTATTAAAGGAGGTGCATTGGAATTTTTATGTGGATGATTTCAGGTGCAAAGCCAGGCATCCCCACACTGTCTCTATGTAGTCGCAACAAAATTATCAGACGTTAGTCTTGGGACCTTTCCACAATATAGCCTATATAGTGCTGTAGATAGACACTAATCAACAAACAAACAAACAAACAAACTTTCACCCAAAAGAGTAAACACCTTTCATTCCAAACTCACTTTTTGGGTTGATGCTGCGATCGAAGAAGCGAATGGGTTTTAGCCTCAGCAGATGAGCCAGGTCCCGCATCCCGACCTTGAAAGGGTTCCGATCGTCCAGCTGGAGATGGATGTGGATGTGAAGGCGGAGGTCCGTCTCTATGGAGCGGCACAGAGGCTCCAACAGGTGCTGCCCACACAAAATCGAATTATCAAATCATTGCGGGGAAAAGACAAAAAAAGGACGATAAAGTTATGTCAGTTGCACGCAGCCCATATCTGTTTACCCTTTGAGTGTTTACTTACAATGTAGTTTTTGTTAACATTATAATAGTAAACTAAAAAAAAAGGATTTAAAAAATGAACATTTTACTGCATGGGAAGTAAAATTGTTTTTATGTTGTTGTTTTTTGTTTAAGTCTAGATTTAAATAATGTATCTTCTCTTGGTATTTAGTTTCATGTAACACTTTCTGACACATGCTGAAAAAAAGAATATGAATTTCAGATAATTATTCTTTCTAAAGAATAAAGTACATAAATTGCACCCTATTTAAATAATAATTTAATATATTTGTTTACCATTACAAAAAAAAATGGATTGAACAAAAGTTATAGCAAAATGTCCAAATTCACTTACATCATTAACATTCTTCATGATCTCTTTATCAAAACTATCCTTCAAGCTTTGGCTGGTTTCCAAATGCTTTGCCACTTCCATCTGAGGAACACAGTCTCTGAGAGCAGCAAACATGTACTGCAAGGGATAAAATAGAGTGTTTTCAAAACAAAGGATGGAATTTCAATATAATCATTTTCAAAAAAAGGTGAGCCAACACATATCTTATTTTCGAAACAATTGGAAATTTGTGGCACCTTAACAATCATGTGCTTAACTTTTCTCTCTTGATTTTTTTTTAATCATGTCTTTTTATGATGCAAGACACAAATTTAATAGCTAAATTTAGTCCATAATAAATTCATAAGTGAGAGAGTCAATATACCATTGTATACAAAAGGAATGAGAGCAGTTGACTTACATGCACTCTGTGAGTGTCCGTGACGTTTTCACACAAATCATCCAGGTATATTGGGAAGACCACTCGGTGCCAGTATACAAAGCTTGTGTCGCAGGCCTGGTGCACTCTGCCAAAAGGTAAAAAAACATTTATACACATTTGCAAACTTGAAAGTTGCATCTACCCCCCTCCCCCCTAAAAAAACAAAAACTATTTAAAAAAAAATCCACAATAGACAACAACAGAGGACAAAATTTAGGTTTTAGGATAGACAGTTGAGATGGCAGGTGGGAAAAAAACCTGAGATAAAAAAAGAGAGGGGGAGGAGCAGGAGACAGGCAGAAAATGCAGTTAGGGGATGAAAAAAATAGGACCAATGCGGCTAATAGCAAAATTATATAGTCATAATTATGTCTCTGAAAAAAAAAAAAAAAAAGACAAAAACTTAAACTGGAATTTCACATACTCTTCACTAAAATGCAAGACTTAATGGATGCTCTGAAATACATAACTGTTTTTTTGCTCACTTACCTCACTCTGAGCTGACTGATTTCATCCAGCCTCCTCAAGGTATCATCAAAACTCATCAGCTCATCCTCCTTGAATGCTTTCTGTTCATACAAAAAGATAAATACATAAACATAATAAGATGAATAAGTTATGCTTTGAGCAAACAGACATTTTCACTCTCAAAGCTGTCGGATTTTTTTTTTATTATTTAAAGACAAGTGGGAATCATTGTCTTGAATGTGTACCATATTATAAGTAGATGGTCAGCAACCAGACAATTTATGTATGTGTAATTCAATGTGTTGCGCTATTGATTTCTATTGATTGTTTGTTGTTGTATTTGTTAATTGCTGAGAGCATTTTTCATGCTGCCTTACTGTTAAACCCAGTTTGATCTATCTAATAATTGGCTTTTTTTTTTTAATTGATTAAGTGTACTGCAATTTTAAGAAGTTTAAAAAGGGTAATATATCATGACTCCCTATTGCAACTAAACAATCATACATGAAATAATTATTTAGTGTAAATCATCAATAACTATGTATACAGCATACCATTTTTGTTCCCACTGCCATGGCCAGTTTTATAATCAAACGTCGCTCACTGCTGGCTAAAAATAGATAACAACACGCATTGCCATAAGGTGGAAAAGCAGTATAATTAAAATCTCTTAAGTATGAATAAAAAGGATATATATACCTTTACAACTTGCATGAAGACAAAGGAGCTTACTAAACTCTGTCTTCTAATATAGTAATATTGTTATAATAAGAGAACACCACCAAGTCCTTTTCAAGTACTTCACTCTATACTTGGGGCAAAAAACATTTAACTTTAAAGCATTCTGGTTAAAAAAGTTGACTGTCTTGCAGTTTAAGCTGTTATTTTTTTCTGAATGAGCTGGAATCTAGGTATGTGAAAAGGTAAAGAAATTAAATCAAAACTATAATGCAGTTATCCGTTGTCAATTTTTTTTTTCTAAGGGAAATAAATTGTGTGAAAACTGAAAGGATGCAAAGTATTCAAAAGAAAAAAAAGTTAATGTCAAACTGTGAACCCTTTGTGAAAACAAATCTATAATTTAAACAGTCCGCAATGAAATGGCATACATTTTTTCAATCAATTAATATTTGTAAGCAGGTCCATAATTATTTGTGAAAATCTATCGACACCTTAAAATCCACATCACAAGTTTACAATGTTTGCCTACATATTTAATTACTTTTTAATAGAAAAGTATCCAAGAGGGTTAAAAATATTTTTAAAAAAGTTTTACATACCTGGTCCATTCAGTGCAGCTTCAGCCAAAACAAGAGCAGACAACACATCTAGTCTCCGCTCACTGTAGCGTTTGTCTGACATGATTCGTTTCTACAGGTTTGAGGATAAAAATTCAAAGGAAATTTGATTTGTCAATCTATCTCCATTAAGGGCTTTTCTATTAATATTCTTTTTTTTTCTCTTACAAACCTGTTTCATTAATATTCTTTTTTTTTTCTTTTACAAACCTGTTTTCATAATTATACAATAAATTTTGAGACTGACAGTCATTATCACAAAAGTATTAAGATGCAGTTATCTTGACAGCAAATGTACTTGATTCAACTATGAAAAGAGTATCAATAAAATATTCCCATGTACAGCCAGAGATTGCTAACAAGTCTAAAATCTAAGCTATCCTCAAACTTGTCGGACACATTCAATCTGTACGTCATCAATCATTCTTCTTGTGCGGGTATCTTTGAGCAGCGATGCTAACCACATCTTTTATACATTACGTGACACAGCCCATTGAAACGCAGGAATATCACTTAACAGATTTTTACTGAACTACAACATTTTAACTTACAAAAGAAAAGAAAAAATTAAAATCTATACATTAATGGAAAATTGACATCACTGTTTGATTTAACTTCAGGGTAAGCTGCAAATAAACACAAACCTTTGCCACGGCGATGGCATTGAGAGCTTTCACACTAAGGTGCTGGATCACATGGTTGATGGACTCAGTGACAAACATAGTTTGCCTGTGGAACGTGTGCTCGATAGACTGGCAAAAATAGGGAAAACAAATGTCAATCATTAAACAGAGAAAAACATTAGAAAATGAATATTGAAACAAAAACCTGAAAACTGAGAGAGAAGAGAAAAAGCCATTGAACCAAATGTAATGTTATATACTTTAAATTTTTGTATAAGGACTAGATTTTTTTCAATATGTGTTGTAAAATATACCATGGTAGGATGATTTTCATATTTTACTACGTTTACAGTGAATTAGTTTATTGATGTTTCCATTTTTGCACAAGTTTTTTTTAAATACTCAAGTCTACATTAAAAATGTTTAAAAAAAAGAAAAATGTTCAAATTTTATTTTTCTCTCTTTTAGGGCACACAGGATTATGCAATCGGCTCAATATGATACGTTAAATACCTTCAACAGTTCTATCAAGCGGCAAAGGGACAGGACAGCACTCTTTGTCATGGGCTTGCTGAGCGCCACGTGCAAGTTCATCACCGTACGCACCAGGTGGCTGATGTTATGGGCATGAAGCAAACCCTGTGCAAAGCAAGAAGAAAAAATAAGAGTAAAAAATTAAAATTCCTGGAAATAAGGACAATCCTCTATAATGTTTTAGAAATGCCTTCCAAAGGGGTAATGAACTACCTATCTCAAATATGTGTCTCAGTGGAAAAAGAAAACCAGAAATATTCTCTATTAATAAAACTTTTAGATGTAAATGAACAGGTTTATCCACCTTCACAAATCTTACAACCTGTTATTCGTAAAATGTCCAACAAATATATATATATAGATAATATAGAGAAGAGGTTACCTGTATGAAGTAGGGGCAAACTGGCACAAGTGGCAGAGCTTTTGTCTTCCAACTGGGAGGTCCGTGTATCAAAACCCACAATCAATCAAAAATTTATTTGTCTGATATTGTCCCCTACTGGTTGGCTTTGTTCCAGCATAGTGTGACCGGCAGAGACAAAAAGTCATGGTATCCCCGCCTGACTGTGTGGCAGCACATAAAATTGTCAGACCTATGTCTTAAAGCTCGTCCAAAATAAAGCCTATATAGTGCTGACGCTGGGCTAAAAGAAAACAACAAACAAACAAACAAACAAACAAACCTGTATGAAGAGAACACATCTGTGGTTCAGGTTTTCCATCAGACTTTCACCTCTGTCCGTGTTGGACTCCATGCGAACCATCCAGGCAGCGATGTTAGAGTTGTACATCTGCACATCTCTGTGAGGGTTCAAGAACAGCATCTTCTTAGCATATAGCAAGCAATGTTTACAACTTCTCAACACAGTAATATATACAATCTAAAAAAACAACAACAAAAGCAACAAAATAAAAATGTAATCAAAAAAATAATATAGCAATAAAATTATTGAGACCTACGATATTTGTTAAAGTTAACACATTTAATAATATTTCTTTTTGTACATAAATCTCTATTTCTTTCAAAAATATAATATAAAAAGATACAGTTAATAAATCACACCTTTTTCAAAACTCTACAAAAATATATCTTTTACATTGTTAAGTAAATTAACCTTCCTTAATTCAACAGATGAGTGGATATGAGTACATGTAATAATATTCTTTGAATAACAACCTTTAACTATTACAGTGGCTCAATAAAAGAAAGAAATATTTTGTTGTCCACATTTCCTTTTTTCCTTCTAAGTTTGAAAGACATATTATCAAGATAAAATGACATTAGTAAAAATAGTACAAAGAATTAAAATGAAATGGCAAAAAAAAAAAAAAAAAAAAAAAAAAAAAAAAAAAAAAAAAAAAAAAAAAAGAACAACAACAAAAATAATGGGGAAAAAATGAATGTACATTTATATACAACACAAATTCTGCAAAACTCTTACTTTATATTTGATTCCACAAAAAGGGAAAAATAACATATGCTCAATACAAAAATAACATACTGTATATATAACTATATTTAACTTGTGCTTGTTTGGTACAAACAAGGGATAACACAGAATCAATAGCAATTGAAATTCTACCATGGATCTTTTCTTTCCCCACTGATCTAAGACTCGGACAAAGATGTCTCAACTAAACATACAGTTTCTACAACTGAATTATGCATGAATACAAAAAAGGAAAAAAAAAACCAACAGCAACAACATCGAAACAAAAGTTCAAAATAACAAGCAAAATACAAAGGAATACGAAGGCATTAATAAAAAAAAATTGTTAACATGGGTAAGCAGTACATTCCATTGGCGATTGACAAACTCGAGGATATCTAATACAAAATTACAAAATAACTAACACAAAATATCAAGAAATAAGGAACGACAAATTTGATCTGGGAATTAACACAGTAGAGACTTAATTTTTGTTCTTTTTAAAGAATTCAAGTTTAAAACAATTCTTTACGATAGCTTTTTTTTGTGTGCATAAAATTAGAAATAAGGGCAAAACGGTGGTTTTGTTTTAAAGCAAATAAAAAAAATAATAACCAGCAATCTCCAAAACCTGGTTTACCCTGCACACTATATGTTCCATAATTTATATTACTTCTTTGTCATAGTAGGAAAAGGTAATCGCTTTAAACCACATTTGAGTTTGAGTTTGAGGGTTGTTTTTTTTTTTTTTGTTTTTTTTTTAAGATTCAAAGCATTCATAGTGATTATGCTAAACCTTTTGTTTTTAGTATTATTAGTTCCCTTTTTACACATTTGTGTTATGTGGCTACCACTTGAACACTTGAATGAGGTATTATGTCCAAAAACAAATATTTGATTGAAGATTTTTCTCATACACCTTTCTTTAATTATCAGTAATAATAACTTGTGGTTGTTTTTTTTTCCTTTGATGATTTTGTTGGAGAAGAGAATCTCTCTCCCAATCTAACATCTCCTAGTTTTAGGGAGGGTGTTATACAGGGAGAAAAATGTTCCCAGGCCCCTTGGAGTTAGCCAGGAATCCTAACCACTAGAAATCAAGGGATGCCTTTGGTAATGTAACACTCATTCACCTAATAGTCTATAGCATAAAACTAAAATACACTTGTAGACCAGCCTCTAATCCCAAATCAAATGAGAAAAGTCATAAAATAGTTGGATAGATAAAAGGTTATTCACAGAGAAAGACATAAAAGGTTATTCACAGAGAAAGCTCATATAGTATTAAAAAAAAAAAAATTTTAAAACATTTAAAATAATAAAAGCTAACAAAAGTCAAACAAAAACGAAAACTAACATAAAAATGAACTGTACAAACATTACCTCTGCCTATCCATCACAGGCAAAAGAAAGGCACAAAAAGAACAATCAATGTTGAAAATGATGTTACGCAGAAAAGGGAAAAAAAAACATAGTAAGTAAACAGTATTTGTTTTCATATTTCCCCCCAAAAAAATTCAATTTTTTTTCCAAAGATATTTAAAACTGACACCATTCAAGAAGTTTAAAAGTATTTATTACTTCTATTTAATGGAGAAAAATATTTACAACACATATTTTAAATTTTGGGTAAAGTTAAATGAAAATGCTAAACTTCCAATTCAATATCTTCAATTCACACGCAAAGTACAGGTAACTCATTTGATAAATGAAGAGGGCTGTTCTTTGCATGAACAGCCCTCAATCCTAGCAGCGCAGTGTAATTATCAATAAGCAGAGTGAAATAAATCCCATTTTTCTAAATTTACAAGTGCTAAACACTATTGAAATTGAATAGAAAAACAAAAAACAAAACAAAAACGGCCTGGTTTGTTTAAGCATTTTGATGCTTCATTGTTGTAAAACAAACTCACTTACTCACTAAAAGTAATGCTTAGTGAGCTAAAAATTATGAACACATATTAAGAAAAATAATGCTTTATTATTTTTCCTTTTAGTTTTGTTTTTTTTGTTTTGTTTTTGTTTTTAAGGGCATTTTAATCTCTAGAACCCCCCAATTAAAAATTGTAAGAATTAAAAACAAAAAATCGTTTCCGTCAATGTTCTTCCTAATCCTCCTGTGTCAGCCTATCAGCATAGTTGCACACTCCATTTTCAATAGTCATGTCACTGCAATCATTGTCAGACGTAAAACTACAGTGAAATCCCACTAAGACAAACTTCTTGTGAACCACCTTAAAGTCTGTTTTATCAAAACTTTGTATTAAAAAGTTTCTGTACAGTAAGAAAAAAAAGAGATTGTTGCCTCGGAAGTAGTTTATATACAGCCATAGTTTATCTTAAACAGGGTTTATCTTAAGCAGATTCCCTGTGAACTACTGACCTGGTCAACATCTGATTGCGTGAGGTGAGCCACGTCTGCCCCGCCTGTTGCACAGCCAGCTGAGTCTTGCGGTCGAGAAGCTGCTGAGCATTTGGCAGACGCACCAGCAGGAACTCATTAGGGAAGAACACAACATTACCCACTAGGTGCACGCAAGGGATCTGATTGCATGAATAAAACAGATTTACATATGAGGTGTGGGACTGCAAAATCAACAAGCAGAAAGCATCTTACAGTTTCCTTGGCAGCCAGTTAACTATGCACTTTAAATTTTTATGTAAAATAACTTTTAATAACTGTTCAGCAGCTATCAAAATACCATACAAAAATTGTTATAAAATGATGATATCAATTGAATTTTTTATCTACATTTATTTGTACTTTATTTTTTAACTCAGTAGGATTTAATACTTATTATTCTAGATACTTAGAATGATGTATGGCAACTGAAGTAAATTTGAATGAAGTCTAGACCTACCGTTATCTTTCTTATTGGAACATACCTTTTTGTAGACATCCCAAATAATTTTGAATATTCTCTTGTCTAGCATTCTGAAGATTTGGAAGTGCAGAATGAACAAGCCAATCACACCTACATACTTGTATCGTTGGTCTGTTTCCATACTCTCACCTATTTAAAAAGTTTAAAAAAATAAGGCAGTTATTTATAAAGGGGAGTAAGCATGTTTTTCAAAAAGGGGAACTACTCAAGCAGATTATTTTTTGGCATTCTTTTGGCTATAGTAAAATTGGTGTTCCACAGACACATTGGATAGTAATTTTTTATAGCACATAAAAAACAACTTAACAAAGAAATAGGAATTATAAATAACGAATGACAATTTTTATATAAAAATCATTCCAAGAGATGTTCAATTATTCGATTCTGCCTTTCTGTATATTGCAACCTAAATTAAATTGGACAAATGCTTTGACTTTCTCTAGAATAATTTGATCCTTCTGGTTCAGAAGTATGATGAATGGTATGGGCACACGTGTGTGTGAGAGGGCTGCCCTTTGTTACGCAATGTCCTGAGCCATCTGAACTTCCCAGAGGATCCAACCCAAAAACAAACAAATAATTTATAATAACCAAACAGTAACTAGCAAATATTAAGCACAATATGTGCTATGTCTTGAAATTGGTGAATACATTAGGTCTTTTTTTTTTTTTCAGAACCTTGTTGATCTCATTGTTTGATTTATAAGGCTTAGTGATAAAAGATTTTATTATAAATTATATTAAAAAAAAAAGGCCTGTAACTATATTTATAAGAGAAAAATTGTTCAGTTATTTCCCCTGCAATCTGACCTTAGTGACGTTGATAGCAATAATTCTGATTTACATCAAAAGAGATGTCAGAGAATGCAATGCAATGAAATGAGTAAGAACTCCGGTTTGTGCCCATGACTATGAGGAACAGAACACAGGGTTATAAGAAGGGGAGTAACCAGGACTGGCTATGAAAAAACATTAACTTTATTTCTTCACCCATTTCAACTTGCAAGTGCCATTTTGAACAGAACTGTTACATAATTATTATAATTTCATATAGTATCAATATAAGTAATATAGTTCCTTAACACACATTAAAGAAAATGCACATTGTATAAGTGGGTCCCAAATCTACTATTCTGGGATCAGGTGAAGTCCTGAATCTCCAATATAATCAGGACTCACAGGTTTACCCTGAAATATATACATGGTACCTGCCAAAGAATGACCCATTGTTTTTTCCCAACTCTGAAATCTATTTTTAATTGAGCTCAGCTGTAAAAATCAACTTTTACAGCTGTCTTTTACTATTGACTAAATTATACAGGCATTTCAGTCTAACAGACAATCCCTTTTAACTCTTTAAGCCCTCATTAAAGAGTTAATTTTTTTTTTAATATACATTCACTCAGCTAATTTTTTAAAGGTTTGGCTTAACCATTTATGTTTTTGTTTTGTTTGTTTCAAATCTATTTTTTTTTCTTCTTCTTTCATGAGAGGAAAGGGAAAAGAGGACTAGGTTTTTTAAATTTATTAGCATAATAGCATGAATATGCATTATTGAATATCTAACAAAAATCATTCAAGAGTTAATTTTTTTTTTAATATACATTCACTCAGCTAATTTTTTAAAGGTTTGGCTTAACCATTTATGTTTTTGTTTTGTTTGTTTCAAATCTATTTTTTTTTCTTCTTCTTTCATGAGAGGAAAGGGAAAGGGAAGAGGATAGGTTTACGCAGGAGGTTGCTTTCAATTTATAAGCATAATAGCTTGACTATGCATTACTGAATATCTTACAAAATAACAAAAAGCATAGAAATTCAAGACTAAAATAATTTTCTCAACCACAAGAGCAACTCTTATGTATAACAATTTTTACCTATTCTTGTTTCCAGTTGCATCATATAGTCTCGAATGTTAATGGCAAATTCCTCTGCAAACGGTCCATTTTTGGAAACATTGACTTTGTCATCGTCAAAGGGCTGCTCCACGCAATTCTGAAGAGGGTAAATAAAGGTAAATGTATTTCATTTCCGAATGTCGATCTCACATTTGTTTGATTTGAACTTTAATATTGTCTTCATGAGTAAGGATTAAAATTTTGTCATGATTTGGTAAGATTCTATATCAGAAGGAAAATCTGTAATAATTTAAAGCCTTTTTCGTTTAATAAATAATTACTGCAGTATGAACTGCAAAAGACATTTTGCAATTGTTGAAACAAAAACAATATCCCCAATCAAACTAATTTTTTTAAAGTTCTGCCCTGACCTTACCTGAAAAATCATGCCATCCAAAAGTTTTCCTTCAAGAATCATCATTAGTTT
Organism: Elysia chlorotica; assembly: GCA_003991915.1. Taxonomy (NCBI): domain Eukaryota; kingdom Metazoa; phylum Mollusca; class Gastropoda; family Plakobranchidae; genus Elysia; species Elysia chlorotica. The sequence continues at coordinate 136,711 of RQTK01000085.1, forward strand.
TTCAAATGGTCGGACTTTATCTTGGGGCACGCCAAACTTTGCAGGGTCATGGTGCACTGACTTCACCATCCTTTAGAACAGGAGAAATTTCACTCATTTAAACACAAAACTAGTATATCATAAATATCATGTTAATAAAAAAAATTGAAAAATATCCTAACAGCAGAACGTAAATTGTTTATATTTCATACAGATAATAGTATAGCTATGATGTATGTAGCAGAATACCGTGATAAAGTATTATATTAATATATTATATAAATATTATTGTATTACGGAAAACTATTTTTTTAGTGCAATTCCCTGTAGGGACATTGTATTTAAAAAATCACTGCTCTCTTTTTGAAGACTATCTTTCTATATACACCTTAGAACCATACTTATACCTATTTTTATATCAATTTGACATTATGAATTTAGATAACGATTACCATTTCTAATTGTAATATACACCATAATTATAATTTTTAAAATAACTATGTGTTCATGTAATAATCACATAATTATGGGCACTTTCTTATTTTCTTAGTCCAATTTTTAGTGTAAACTGTACAAGTGTTATTGGGCATGTCATTTTGAAATTTCTCCATGAGGTATTAATAAATGCCCATCTTATCTTATATTATCTGAGCATTTTTTTTTTCAAATTGTGAAATAAACATTTCACACACCAACAATGCCTTTTTATAGTTTTGAATTACAGCAAATGTAAAAAACCAATTTAATCTTTTTCAGTTTTGATTTGCGGCATTTAAAAAATTTAATTCCAGTTTCTGGGTTCAGCTTTGAATTGAGCATAGACATTATTTACAAACTGAAGTCTTAATGAATCCAACCTTTTATAGAGTGTCCAGTGCTCCTTCAGTGTTGGGTGTTGCTCGATGATGTGATCCAGAGTGATGAGAACGCCAAGCAGGTCCCCCAGGTGCTCAAACACAACCTGATTTTCAGAAGACAAAGAGTTTGTTGTTTAGTGTCCAGATTCAGCACTATATAGCTTATATTGTGGATGGGTCCAAAGACTTAAGTCTGAAACTTTGATGTACTGTCACACAGAGAAAGTGCAGCTGCTCACATTATATTAACACTGACCCAACCAGTTGGGATAGAAATCTGACAAGAGTTACAAATGATGTCCTTACTCTTCTATACTTTTGTTCTATGGTAAAAGTAACACTCTGTTGAAATCGCTTATGCATTTTATTTTATATGTAATCAGACAAGGAAACAGGGCTAGCCATGCTTCTACAATATCTGTTTGGAAACAAAATTATCATCTTCCATATTTAGATCAGAATTCTATTTACACTCCAATGAGGATGGTTGGTTGGGTTGGTTTAACGTCCAACAGCAGCACTATATAGGCTATATTGTGGATGGGTCCCAAGACGGACGTCTGACAATTTTATGTGCTGCCAGACACGAGCCACTCAATATTATTCAAAATGCTTTATGTATCAAATTATCTATTGCAAAAAGAGAAAAATAAAAGTAAAATTCATAAAACATTATTTTGTTGTTGTTTGTTAACACTTACAACTTTTTAAACGAAAAGATAGATAGTGAAAACCTATTAAAAGAAAAATATGTAATTTTCAAAGCCTATTATTTTTTATTTTACCTGGAAGTGTACATCAGCCACATCAATCATTTTTGGTCCTGGTCTGTAATGGAGAAAGAATTAATTAATTTATTTTTATGACAAAAAGCATAAATGTAGACAAAAATGTTCCTATGCAAAATTAAAAGTAATAAAAAGTAATACTAAAAAAAAGTTTTTTTTTTTACTGTAGTTTAAAATCTTTTTTTCTAGACAAATTAGGCATCATTGATTTCAAACATGCAGACCTGTTGGTGTAAAGACAAGAGAACTGCTTCATCACCGATTTCACCACCTCGTAAGACCTTGAAACAAAGCATGAAAGCTCCTGTAATGAGATCATATGGGAAAAATTGTATTAGTCTAATAAATTAAATAAATACATGATTAAGTTGCCCTCTTTCAAATGAACAAATACTATGAAAATTGAAATCATCATAAAAGTTGTTATATGAATAAAATAAAGAAGTCCATTAAAAAAAAATTATTTGTTCTCAATTTTAGTAAGGTACTTATGAAACATCTAATCAATTGCAATATTATAAATACAAATTGAACAGTAGCATTTATAAAGTATTACAAAGAGAGGCAGTTTAATTATTTGAAACTTGCAGTGGCACTGACTTTACACACATTCTTCTTCATAATAGTTAGGAATATATATTTTGGAAGAATTTGAGTTTATACCTATATTTTGCATAACTTATATTAATCTGCCATTAATTTGCAACCAAGACTTATTGCAGCAAAAATTAAAACAGTTTTCCCCACCAAGTACTTCAGTTAAAAAAAAAATTATCTTCAGTATTTCCACTTCTCTAAGACAAAGTGGCTCAACAGAAAAGAGTGCTTATTACAATCTGGCAGCCCATGGTTCAATTCTCAATTAGTCGGACTTGTTACCATCTGGTTAGATCGGTGTCAGTATGATGTTACCAGCTGATACAGAAGTCCTGGTATTCTTGCTCTGTCTCTGTGTGACAGCACACAAAATTGTCAGACATTTTTAAAAGTTTTCGGACTACCAACAATATACTCTAATTTCTGATGTTGGACATTGAGAAAGCAATCAATTGATCAACAAATCTTATTTCTCACCTGCAGCAGTGGGAACATCCGACCCATCTGGACCTGAGCCTCTCCCTCTTCCAGGCCTTCCTCTGGCTCTTTTACAGAAAGGGAGAAAAAAAATATTGATATCAATATATATAGAATGATTCTATAGACCTCTGAATTTTCAATTGAGTTTCTATAGGAATATTTCATATATTTAAAACAAAAGCTGTTTGAGATTTCAAATTCAATAGAAAACTGTTATAAATTGTCTTTGAACCACAAGTGGTAATGGGGTCAAATCAGGAAAATTAATCATTTCAAATTCAAAATAATCTACATATTGTATAAATCACATTCACAGGGCTTTATCTTGCACTGCATTCAGTTCTATCTCTAAAAATCTTTGAATACAACACGCATTGGCCCTTGTTATTCAATAAAACCAAAATTACCTCTAGGTTATAAAAACAACTTTTCTAAGATTATTTTCTATAAAAAATCTTTCTAATATCATACAGAATCAAAGTGTATTGATAATACAGTAATGCATAATCTACAAGTTTCTTAGTGAGCCCCATCTAGTGACTATAAGTATAAATGCTAAAAACGCATCTAGGTGTGAAATAAGTGAATATGGAAAAATAATTTGTTAAATTTTACTCACCGCCTTCACCATACAACAGAAGAGCATTGTAGAACTTTGTCTTTGCCTCATGCTTCAGAGCATCCATTTCAGAGCAAAGAGCCGCCAGGACTGTCACCACTTTATTCAAGATTTTATTATCTGTGCGGATAAGCTGCAGCAATGTTGTTTGCTCGTACGGCAAAGACTGAAATAATGCAGTTGACATTCATCAGAGTTCATTTAATGACAATAACACTTTGTCAAAACAATTTGACGAATAGACTTTAAAATTACATTTTTTTTTTCTTCTTAAACATATATATCTTCAATGACGTATTGCCTTTGTTAAATATACATGCATACAAATTTTCAAAAATTTTTCAGTTTTTTTCTTCTTTGAGTCATAGTTATATAATACACTGTGTCCCATTTGGTTAGGACATTACATAATTTATTAACTCCTCCTCCCCATCCCCCAACCACCTTTATATTAATATTGAGTCCTGAATCTCAAGAATTATAAATTAATTTGTGAGTGCCTGGTATTTTTTGGTTTTAAAAGACTACCTTGAGCAAAGGCAAAGTACTTTTAAACAAAATCCACTGTAAAACAAACTGCGTTTCCAGATCTGATATCCTGAGATTTGGAACTCCTGTAATGTATTGTTTTTAACCCAATATTCATATTATGCCAACTTTTTTTTAGTGACTATAGATTACCTGCATTGCTATTGGATCAAGCGTCATATCCCATGCATCACCTATGCTGTCATCCAAAGCATCTTCAATTTCTTTCAACTGAGTTGCATAGTCTTCCAAGAACTTGCCATATTTTTTAAGCTGCAACTCTCCAACAAGTTCTGAAACAAATTGTCATTTTCAAAATATTCAGACACCTTCATTATAACATGTAAAATACCCTTCATACAGTCAGGCTATGAAACAGGCAGTGTCTGTACACACTATATTATATATATAATTTCTGCTTCTTTATCTTATAAGTTTTTCTCCAAATGTTGCTATGTATACGCACTACGTGCAACGTTTTTGGCAAATTTTTATTCTAATCTAAAATTCTTTGGTCTGACATTTGAATAAAGCTAAGCTCTCACCTAATTTAAACTAACTTGGATCCCAAACAAAATTGTTCACTATGTTAAGTAAAATAATCATGATACAGAGGGTTAAATAAATGCTCAAATATTATTGGACAAAAACACTTGATGCGTAGACATACCAGTAGTATTATAAATAGACTCAGCCAAGAAACAGCTTAAAAGAATTGGTGATAAATTTAAAAAAAAGTATTTTCTACTCAAAATCCATCCAAAAGTTTATTTGTAAATTAAACAGACAACATAGAAATAAGATGATTTTGTGATTACCCAATGTGTTGAGTTCTTTTTACTGGTTATTCACTCATTGCAACACTATTATAAATGACTATAGGGTTTTGATCGAATCATAAGTGCCAAAAGGAACACATGCTGAATAATCACCATGAAACACATTGAATTTCCACAATATCAATTTCTTAAATATAGTAAAACAAAACAAAAAATACTCAGAGATCCATCGTCGAATTTGTCAAATTCCCAGTCAGCAGTGGGCGTCACCCCTCCTACAGTTGCTGAGGTTTGAGCGCTTGAAGCAGCCGACATATTTGTTTCCTTCAATTTCGCTCAAATGGAAAGATTTTCCTCCACTAACTCGTGTGTCATAGTGTTAACTATTATCTATTGAAACCATAAAACTCTCTTGTTCGTTTTGTAAGTCTGTCAGTAATTTGGAATGGTTGCTTTAGTCAGGTGCCTGGTGCTAGGCTAAAATAGCCGAAAAGAAAACTTATCCCTGACCGGAAGTAAATATTACTTTCCGTTCATTGAAGTTATACTGCTCGCTACTTGATTGCGGCTCGTATTCGATATTTAGAGCATGAAAAGTTGAAAACATGGTGCTTTGTTTATAAAATTAATGTTATGAAGTGATAGAACAGATATAAATTCACAACATACTTTCTGCTTTGTGTAAACATACTTGAATATATTGCTATGGCTAAAAATATGAAAGAAGGAGTCTCTGACATATCAGCTCCATCGTTAATACATAAAACAAACAGTGAACCATCCCCTATGTCCAGTCACCAACCTGTTACTGAGAAGGAACTGGATCTGAATGACTCTTCCAACATCTCACACCAGCTAATGTACTCGGAAAAATTTGCTGAATGTATGTAAACAATATAGATGTGGCTGCTAACATTTTCAGGATATTGTACCTTGGGTAACATTCGCATTGAACACTCTGAGTTACGTTTAAAACCCTCTTAAAATGTTTAAAAGACTACAGCGTAAATTACTATTTTGCTTTAATAAAAAAAATGTATAAAAAAAGAATAGATTCTTTGATGCAGTGAGTATTTATAACGGTTTGACCACAAAATTAATGAATAGTCAATATTGGAAGCAGGACAATCACAAACTTGCGTTATGATGATGACATTGATGGAATAGCAGGGACACATTATTAAAGGCTTACGGCTTGGAGTTTACTGCTGAGAAAACCAGACTGATGACTAACAACACCATTGGCATCAATGCAGACAATAGAAGGAAACTTGAGTGAGTCAACAGCTTGATGTACCATGAAAATTTGACTGAGACGATGGCTCAAGTTACTGAAAATCTCCTTGATAAAGACCACAATTTAAAGGCTGAAGTACGGAATACAATCCGAAATGCTGTAGGGGAATTGTTCAAGTGAAGAGAAATAGAGGAAAAGCAGAAAAGGAGACCACAGGACATCAAAGAGGGGACAGGGAAAACAAAATTGAACACTTAAGGAAAGCCATCGGCAAACAGCAGAGGGAAATGGCGAGATGTGGTTGCCAGATGCAGTAATGCCCTCACAGTTGCCTCACCCACAGGATAGAAAAAGAAGAAGGAAATATGAAATGTAGAAGATGGAGTGATAAACCATAAGTTTTTCCCTTGTTTTTAAACTCACAGCCAAAAGTTTGTCTTTGTATCTTGTTATACTTCAGATGCCAAAATCATTTATTATACAAGATTTTACAAAAAATGTTTCTGCCGAAAATCAGATCCAAGGTCCAAGCATTTTGATTTTAATTAAATTTTAAACTATGTCTAGATGCCGTTTATGTTTTACAGAAGTTGAATTGATCAAGAATTGCATTTGTAGTGTGGATTTGAAGCAGCAAATAAGTTGTAAAATACATGTATAACCTGACACATTATGTATACTTTTTTATGTAGTTGACCAAGGAATACTTAAAGATATCTCTTTGTTCTCTACAACATTAAATCAATTATAATTACAAGCCTATATGTTAATATTTAAGATCTAATTAATTTTCTCCTTTATAAAAATCAATTTTTTTTTTTTCACAGGTTACAAGAAAGACAAGTTAAAAATAGTCGGAAAGGAAACATGTGCAACTCCTCAAACATTTCAAATGCCTCAGAATTCAGGTATTTATATTTCTATTCTTAATGGAAGGCTTTTTTATTGTAAATCTTGTATCCTTTGTAAAATGTTAATACATTTTTTGGGGGGAGTCATCTCCATTGGATCCTTCATTGCCATATTATGCATGCTAATTGCTATCAAATTGTAATCTCATAAAATTCCTCAATGAAGAATAGTTCTGTATGCAAATTGTTAATCAGATGGGTTTTTTGTGTGTGAAATGATTTATAATAATCATAAAATAATACTCGCCTTTTTTAGCATTACAGCTTATAATCAGGTCATAAGCATATAGCCTTTCAAAGGAGGGAGTAAAATAAGCCAAGTGTTGTTTATTTTTCACTTTTTGCCAGTGTTTTGAAACTAGAATGTAATGCATGTAATGCTTTAATAATGTATTATACAATTTCACAGTATTAATGTATTTAATATAAAGATTTAAAAAAAAGAAATATTTTTTTATAATTTTCCTACTCTTTATCTGCAAACTGTGGAATTACATGTATCTTCTTTTTATTTTCAGTATTGTCAAGAATTAAGCAGTTCTTGCCCCAACTGTCACAAGCAAACAAGAATACGGCATCGGACATAGCATCCAGCTCAGATCAGCAAAACGATCTTACAATTGAGCCCTTTACTCTGGACAGTGATGAAAGTGATGACGATGATGAGGATGATGATGATACGACAGAAGAAAGAGATGTTGATAAAAACTGTGTCACAAAGCTATCAGCTGACCAAAATTTTGCCCCTTTTGTGGAGATGGTAAAGAATGTGTCACAAAGTTATCAGCAGACCAAAATTTTGCCCCTTTTGTGGAGATGGTAAAGAAGAACCTGAATTATAATTATAATCACTAGTATAGTAGCTGAGGGTTTTTTATTGTTGTTGTTTTTTTTTTGTTATTACATATTTGGTGCGTAACTGTTGTTTTAAGATTTTTTTATATAATATTTTTTTGTGTATTAAAAATGCTCTGTCTTAAAATTTTAATGTCCAGACACAGTGATTTTTTGATCATTTTCATACAATTCTAGCCATTACTGGGATATCTGATTTGTCATATTTTCTTTTAAATTGCCTACTGAAGACCGATACCTTCAAATAAACTGATCTGTCGTTCCTAAATTGAACTACATTAATTAAGGCTTCTGCTCAATGGACATGTGTCTCTAATGTTGAATCTAGATCCAGACTGTAGCTTTAGATTCTACATCTCTTCAATATTCTATGGAGAGGGTCTTGTTCTCAATTAGAAAGGTGCTCATTTCAAAACCCAAGGTCGGGTTAATTTTTTTTTTGGTAGGCTCTGTTCCTCCGATGGTTGGTTCAGTCATTGACAAGGGTGTCAGTTTTATCATCAAATGAGCTGGAATACCCGCACTGCCTCTGTGTGACATCAAGTCGGCAGTCTAGGGACCCGTTCAATATTTTTATAACCTGGCTGAAGACGTTGGAACCAATAAAACCAACTAAACCTACATATCTAGATATATGTGTCCAGTGTATTGTCTTAATTTTATACATCTAGTGTCAAAATTATCTGAAAAGTAGTTATATCTATAAGGCCCTCAGCAAACTCACTCACTAGTCACAGATTAATTGATTTCTGCATGCTAGATAGCTTACATTTCCCACATATCAATGCAAAAGTGAGAAGCTCTGTAGCCGGAATGTTATAATAATAATATAGTTAATGCAAGAACTCTATGTTGCATACATATTTGTTACGGAAAATCAACAAAAAAAAAACATTCATGAGATAAAACTAGTCCATGGTGTACTTTTTAAAGTTATCATTAAGCATATGTTCAAGTGAATATTGTTAACCGAACCTATTGAACTAGACCACACCCTAGCTTTGCAATGACTTAATTTATATATGGTGCTAAAATCTGTTTAATTTGCCTTCTTAGTTGCCAGCTGCAAGTTATATGTTTATTGGGTTACTTCCCTTGTATAGAAAACAACTTCATGTTATTTATGAATTCTCAATATTTATTATCAAAAGAAAAAGAGAGAAAATCAAACCTGTCTTGTCTTATCTTGGTTAAAAAAAAACAAAAAAAACTATGTATCTCCCAATTTGAGATATGGGTTGTAAAAAAATTATAACCTTTGAAGGAAAAATCTATCACTGTGATAAGTTTTCAGAAAAGACAAACTGTATTACTTATAATAATTAAAAAAAATGGCTGGATCAACGAGTACTGTTACAACTGTTAGATATTGTGAAATTATGTGTGACATATCAAGAGTATAACCCTTTAAAATATAAATTACTTGATTACATTTTTGTTTGTTTCCAGAATGTTGCTCTTGTCCCACTTAGGGTGCTCTTCATGTAGTAGTAGTAGTAGTAGTAGTAGTAGTAGTAGTAGTAGTAGTAGTAGTAGTAGTAGTAGTAGTAGTAGTAGAAGTAGTAGTAGTAGTAGTAGTAGTAGTAGTAGTAGTAGTAGTAGTAGTAGCAGTAGTTGTAGTAGTAGTAGTAGTAGTAGTAGTAGTAGTAGTAGTAGTAGTAGCAGTGATATTATTAGTTTAATTTGCAGTACTTGACACATTTTTTTTTATTTTTTCAGAATGTTGCTCTTGTCCCACCTGAGGTGCTGTCAATGTTTGACGATGATGACAGCGATAGCAGTAGTGATGAATCAGCCTCGGAAACAAAAACCGACAACTCCATA
>RQTK01000085.1:155288-181711 GCA_003991915.1 Elysia chlorotica
ATCTATGTATCTATCTATCTATCTATCTATCTATCTATCTATCTATCTATCTATCTATCTATCTATCTATCTATCTATCTGTCTGTCTGTCTGTCTGTCTGTCTGTCTGTCTGTCTGTCTGTCTGTCTGTCTATCTATCTATCTGTCTATCCATCCATCCATCCATCCATCCATCCATCCATCCACCCATCCATCCATCCATCTATCTATCTATCGATCGATCTATCTATCTATTTATTTATCTATCTAACTATCTGTCTATCTATAATTATATTCATGAATTTATGTTTTAAAACTACTTTCCGTAACTTTAATAAACTAAGATTCCTTGAAAACGTGTTTTTTTTTAAATTGTACACAGGAAACAATAGTTATTATTTTTTGCCATAATTCATCTAATATTAAAACAAAAATTATAAACGTAAAGTTCAATATTTAACATTTAACACAAAAAGCCGTTGCGTCAGTAAGAAAACATTTCAATGACATCTGCTTTTTGTGTGATGGTTCCACTGTTCTCAACCCCTGGGCAAATTATTTCAAAGCCTTAGTGCTCTTTTGACATTGTGAAAGTACCACAACAAGAAAATCCATCGGATATGAACAATCTCGTACTGAGTGATTCAGTGACAGTTACAAAAGATGAGTTTCCAGGCAGAAGCACTGGTCAAGCCAACCCGGCAACGTGAACTGTACGTTTATTACAATCATCATGTCAAAACAAAGTCAGAGTGAACAGAATGGGGCAGCAGTTCTGCCAGATATCATCGCGGCTATGAGCCTAGTTTGGACTTCCGGGGTTAGCGCAATGATAAAACCTTAGCATCTTGAGTGGGCGGGAGTTTTACGAAATTTCCCTGTTAAAAAACAAAACAAAACAACAACAAAAAACTATCCAAAGGTTTAAATTTCTCAACGAGTTTTTTTAGGCGTCCGTTACTTCCTTGATTGAAAACAATAACATTAACACAATAAAACAATAACCTAACTGAGAAAAACTTTTTGTGGAACAGATATTTTACACTTTGTTTGGTTTAGAATTGATATATTTATTACTTTGCCTAGTTTGGTAACATGTTTTTTTTTATCAGTTCTCTTTTACAATGATTGTGCCATTAATATACCCAAAACTCTCAGAAAAATGTCAGAAAATAATGTTTTCTTTCCTTTCTGTATATTTGAATTGTCGAAACAGTTACTCGAGAGCTACCCTGACCTCTGCAAAGTATCAAGTCACCATCCGGTAGCCAATTTTAATCCACATCACTTCAAATTTGACACGCTTCCGTTTAATTTGAAAATTGACACATTTTCTTCTATCATAAAATGTCAGGAACTATTATTATGGCGTCTGTTGTCTAAGGTGGATCAACAATAACAGTATTATAGTAAGAGCAACATGAAAAGGCACTGTAACCGGAAGAGTAATTACGGGGCGAATGAAACATTGGCGCCACATTGGCTCTTCCTGTGTTATCTAGTCTGGAGTTGAAATACAAGATAATGCTTAAAAATATGTTTGTATATCTTGTATATTTTGAAATATTAAAAATGATATGTGTGGGAACAAGAGTATCAGACTGGGACTTGGTTTTTTAATCTTAATTTCTAATTATAATAAAAATGTCGCGTATTTGAAAACAAGTTTAAAAGGTTTTAAAGCTTTCTATTCAACGTGTAGTTAATCGTATACGAGGACAACTTTGAAGGATTTAGATGACCATAGCATCCTCTTCTTTATAAATTAGTGTCCTTTCAAATTATGAATAAAGATTACAAAAAATGAAAAACAGAACAAGGCAACGATGAGTAAAAAAACACACGTTGCAAAGTCTTTGATAATGCATTATTTTGTTATTTTGTTTTGTTGTTTGTAGGGAAAGATGGCAACCAGTTGGTTAGAGTTTAATTTCTTTTTTATTGAGATCGATTATTATTTATTTGTTTTTCAATTCTCTTAAGATAAACTTTTCCTTGGTTCAAAGGAAAAGGGAAGGGCGAAAAAAAGACAGTTTTGAAAGCTTCAAACATGAAAATGAGTTTTAATCCAAACCACTCTCTTAAATTGGAAATAATTATTTGAATTGGATAAAATAATAAATGTTATTACCTATTTCGAGCCCAACCAGAAGCCAAGGACAATCAAAGAATAAATAATTGTTCGTTGTTATTCTTTTTTTTCCTCTTCTTTCATTCACTCTTGTTATTATTAATTCAAAAACAAAGAGCCACTCCCAGTACTGTATATAAAGTACACCTACAACAATTTGTATAACCCTTTTTTACACCAGTCCTCAAATGAACAAAGGTGTATTCTTATACATTGCACCGTGCAGTATAAAAGCGATCTTATCTTATACGGATCAGCCCAGAATGTAAACAAACGTTATAATTTTCTTTCACCTTTCAACAGATCATGGAAATAATATAAGAAAGAAAGCACATTATGAGGAGCCCCTGTCAGTTTAGCTATGTTAAATAGAGGATATGACGTCACTATATACGTCTTTTAAGATTGTTTTAGCTCCGGCTGTTTATGCTCTGCCACCAATAAATATGCCATTGCATTCTATATGTAGGCAAACCTTAGTCAGGAGATACAAATTTATTGTGTCGAGTGCTTTTCGTAAGCGAGTCTTTTGTACCTTTTTGTCCTTTTTGTTGTTGAAGTATGCACAGTCAGTCACTTGTGACTCTTGTGCGACAGTCTGGTCATAGCCCTGCGTTATGGCGTCACATTTCCTACGAGTCGGACTGTTGCTATAGAAGGACATGGTCTGACTAAGTATCAGCAGAGCTAAATTTAGATCTAGGGCCGTAAGTGCATAGTCGAGGTTACATTGTATTTACAACTCGTCGTAAGCATATATAATTATGCGATAGAGACGGCTTACGACGAGCCGTAAGCTACCTCGACGTTGTACTTATAACCTAAGTGTCTCTGAGTCTCTGGTTTGCCTTTTTTTCTGAACGTATCACACTTCACTTGTCTGACGACTCACTTTGGCAAGCTATATATAATATAAAAAAAGAAAGTAGAAAAGTCCTGAGGGGAAAAAACCCAAGTCACTGTTCCCTTATTTAGGCAACGATAAATGTAGAAGTAGATCTAAATCTTTCTAGATTGTTATCAGTGGCAGTCGCCTTCAGTCAGAAAGGTCACGGTGACATAGTCCACAATAATCATTTTCCTACTGCTTGAAGCTGCTGAAATAATTAATTCTGCCCACTCAATTTTCCTCCCATAGAATGCGAGATAAATGAAACGCCTACCAGTAAACGTGTAGAAATCTCTCTTCCTTGATAAAATACTACTTAACTATGTTGTTTTTGCTTTGATGTTGTTGTTGTTGTTGTTGTTGTTGTTGTTGTTGTTGTTGTTGTTGTTGTTGTTGTTGTTGTTGTTGTTGTTGCTGTTGTTGTTTTTAAGCGTCCCATTTTTATATTCATAATAACGTAGGAGGATTGCATTATATAAGTCGGGATCCAAGTATACAACAAGAGATTTTTAAGAACAGGAAACAAAAAATACAAACAGGAAAACCCAACTTAATGAATATTATTTTAACGGGAGTTGAATTCAGAGAAACTATTCATTACGATGTATGGATTTCTTGACATTTTCATCAACAAACATTTGTAAACAATAATATTGGTGTTGGCCTTTCACCGCTGTCATTGCATAAGACACAATTTTCAGCATCATTTTGAGAAACCGTTTCAATAACTCTTTTGTATCAGATGGTTATCATTGGCTCTTCGATTTAAATATTAATTTTTGCTTTTTTTTCAGATTGGTATAAATAGAATCTAGCTTGAGAGAAAGTCAGGAAAATCAATGCCAATAGGAAAGGGTGGTGAAATTAAGATATTAGAGGGGCACGAGTGCCAAGCAACGAAGAGCTTGACTACCTAAGTTAAACTTAGATTCAATTCATTTTTTGCCTATTGTTTGAGTTTAACGTTCCATTACATTAGTTTTGTAACAGCTGCTTAGGTTTCTGTCAGTTGCGACTGCAAGAAAGGTCTTGGTATCCCCGCCCGCCTCTGATTGACAGGATATAATACTGTTGTGTGAGAGGTATTTGTAGCTGAGTTGGTTTAACGTCCAACGTCAGTACTAAATAGGCTATATTGTGGGCGGACGCCAAGACGGACGTCTGACAATTTCACGTGCTGCCACACACGAGACAGCGCGGGGATACCATGACTCCTGTCTCACCGGGTTACATTTAACAGACACCGACCCAACCAGTAGGGGCCGAAATCGCCAGGCCTCGACTCACGGACCTCCTGTGTGATCTCCACAGATCTCCAGCCGATCTTCTACCTCCAGAACTACCCTGTGTGAGAGGTAAGTCTTGCAATCCGTCCTTGGTATGGCATATTTGCTGAGGATGGGTGTTTGGATAAAGGGAAAAAAACCCACTTTTATTTAAAGAAAGAAGCCGAAAAACAAAATGAGATTAAAAGAAATGGAGATCGGACGTTTTGGGTGTCACACTTCGAAAAGTCAAACAGCCTGGCTGAGTCTAGCTCCGTGAACAGTTTTGCCTATAGGCCTAGTAGGGTTTTTGCGAAACAGTGCAGGGGACACCTCGTTATTCAAATTGCTTGAAATTAGATCAAAACTTCCAAAATTTGTTCACAAGTAAAGAAAGCCCTTTCCTTATTTAAAAAAAAGGATTTAAAGGCGTTTCCTGTTGTTTTCCTTAATATATAACAATATTCTCCCATACCATATTTCTTTCTAAAAGCACGTGGTGGACAGCAATAAGCATTGATTGCTTCTTAAAAGATAGTAGTCTACTCTTGTAATGAATATTGATGGTACCAGCTTTGATTGAAGGGAATCAAACCAGAAAGACTTCGAAATATGAGTCCGATCCTAGCAAATAGCATAGCTAAAGAGAAGAGAGAAAAAAAAAAGAACCCAAAGAAGTATTTTCTTGCAAAATTCGGTTTACGAGAAATTCGGGTCATCAGATTTTGTTTATTTATTTATTTATTTATTTATTTATCTATTTTTATTTAGGTGTCCACTGTACGAGTCCCCCCCCCCTCCCCCTCTTGACACAGTGACCCAGTGAACGACTGAACGCAGCCTAAGAGTGAGTACTGAACTGCCAAGTGTTTCCGCGGAGACGAAAATAGGAACTCTTTAGCGTCCATTTGCCGGAAGTGCTGGCACCTCCACGTCTGCTCCGCTTGGCTATCACTGGGTGAGGACTCAATTCATACGACACGTCCGACGGCTGGTGCAAACTCGTTAAAGCTATGACAGTATGAAAAAATGTGCTTTACTCTGTCTCTTTTCTCCCCTGTAAACTTTCAAATTAACCAAAGGGGTGCACTCAAAGGGGCGGATACTTTGTAAACTATGATGACTAACATGATGGTTATGATAATGGGGACGATGAAGATGAGGATGATGATGATGATGATGATGATGATGATGATGATGATGATGATGATGATGATGATGATGATGATGATGATGATGATGATGATGATGATGATGATGATGGTGGTGGTGGTGGTGAATTGATATTGATGGTGGTGTTGAAGTGATGATGATGATGAAGTTGATTATGACTAAAATATATTTTTGCACTTGTGGAAAAAGTTGGTTAAAAATGCAACTGAATAAATGAACCCCCCTCCCTATTTCACCCCGGAAAAAACAAACGTGTCCATTCTTTTGTGATTCTTTGACTTTCCTCTAGCAGCCCACTATTTCAGAACATTCAAACACAACGTCTTTTAGCGAGACAAACTCAATGGGATTCGTGTCATCCTTTTTTGGATTAAAAAAACAGCAACCCTGCTCCACCATTATTAGAGTAACTGGTTGGCTGCCGGACTGAAGATCTACCACGTACATTAACAGATTCTTTTTGCTGGTCTAAAGATCTACCACGTACATTAACAGATTCTTTTTGCTGGTCTAAAGTTAAATACAACTATAAATATCTCTGATGGAAAAATCCGATGAAAGAGGCATTCGCCATTTTGAAAGAAACATCTTAAAGATCTATATGACTGTCCTGTCATACCAGTGTTCTTAAAAGCTTATTTCTTTGAAAAGATTTAAATTCAAAATAAATTAGAAAAAACCCATACAGAAGCGATATCTTACGGGTTTAACTTGACAGAATATAGTTATTACAGTACATGTATTACATTTTGAATTAAAATAGTACCTCAGTCTTTTCTTTTGAAAACTATAAGTCACCACGTACGTTTGCTACCGGAATTGGAAATTTTAGGAAAACGAGAAATTCAAACAATTCACACACAAAAAATGCATGATATGCAAGAAAGGTTATTCATACATGAACACAATTACAAAACTTTTTGAAGAAAAAAAACCCCACACCATTCTCCCCACAAAACACAATAATTCGATTTTTTTACGTTTAGGTCTTTGAGTGTGCCCGCGACATTTACAAAAATCTAATTGCTTTTCCTTGACTTTTTCCATTTCTGTAATATTTTCTTTTCATGTTAAAGTATCTTGATCAACTTGTTTAAACCCAGTATCAAAAACGGTATATCTTATTTTTATAATCCCAAAAGTTTGGTTGTTCAATATAATTTTATCGTACATAAGATATTAGTATTGCTTACTGCAGTTCTTAGGCCTATTGTCATCGCTTTGAAAATAACAACCTTAATTTGGTCGTTGTTGTTGTTGTTGTTGTTGTTGTTGTTGTTGTTGTTGTTGTTGTTGTTGTTGTTGTTGTTGTTGTTGTTGTTGTTGTTGTTGTTGTTGTTGTTGTCAATTTTGTTGAATTCGAAGTACGTAGATGTTCATGTTCACTTACTTGACTCGACCAGCTTGTCTGACAAAACAAAATAATAAACCCCAATAAAGTAACCAAATAGTAATTTACTTGCAATCAGACAACCAGCACTAATTGCAAATTATAGACGGATCCCAGTTGATCAATGGCTTTTCTAGACCCACAGATTATGACTTCATATATTTCTTGACTTCATAGTGGGTAAACAACTATGACAACTCATTAACTTGTGTTACTCACCATTCATCCCTCTATCTCATGAACTAGAAAAAAGACCATGATGACGACCAAGACATGATTTTAGGCTGAAGTCACAAGTAGTCATTCTCTGATTGGTCAACCTTGTTTGCCAGGTAATGACTAACTTCCAGCTTGTGTTTTTGTTTTTTTGTTGTTATGTTTTTTTGTTATTTTCTTTTTTTTTCGAAAATGCTGCGAACTGTTATTGTAAACATTTCTCTGAATAATGCTTTTTAAAAGTTTACTAAAAGTAATAAAGTTATAGTTATCAACCTTTGACTCAGAGATAGTAATTCTGTTAAGTTAACTAAGCTTTATGCTTTTTAAATTGCCTTTAAGTGTTTATGTTTATTTTGCCTTTTATCGCATACTCCTACCGATAAGGTAATGGTTAAAACAGCGATCACCAGACAACAGAAATTTTCCGTTTGTATTTTTGTCTACGTTTACGTTCAATATGACTGAACCAGCATCTTACAGACTGATGAGCGCCAAGAAAAACCTGTTTAATATGCTCTATGTTCTCATCTTTCTTAGTTTATCTCTATCTTCCTCTCGGACTGTCTGTTAACCATCCATGTGCCTATCTAGCTCTCTGTCTATCTATGTTTTACTTGACTTTGTATAAATCCGTCTGTATGTCTATCCATCTATCAATTAATCAATGACTCTATTTAGACTCTTTGTCCGTTCATCCATCCATCCATCCATCCATCCATCCAACCAACAATCCATCCATCCACCCATTCATCCACCCATCCATCCATTCGTCTGTCTGTCTGTCTGTCTGTCTGTCTGTCTGTCTGTCTGTCTGTCTATCTATCTATCTATCTATCTGCCTGTCTGTCTACTCATCTATCTGCCTGCCTCCCTCCCTATCGAACCTACCCCGGTAACTATTTTGCTTGTATTTTCATTTATGACTTTCAAATTTCAATAAGAACGCTCACTAGGGGTGAATGACTGACCTACATCCAGACTACACAATACCCTGGCTATATTTTTTATATTTTATAATCCTCTCACAATTTTGGTATTTGTATAGACGTGCACTATGCAATGGCAGGTGGTAACCCTAACGCCTACTTAATCTTCGGAAAGGACATCGCACCAAGGACATTGCACTCGACGTTCTACGGTTTATATAAGATAAGAGGTTAGAAGAAACCCGTCTTCAAATGGAAACCTTTCAGAGACCCAGCAATGTTTGTTTTAAGATGACGCCGCTTCGGGGTTGCTTTGAATAACAAAGGGGAGCTAACACTTAGGTGATTCCTTCAGAATGTGAAGTTTCTATCCGTAATAGCACATTCATGCAGTCTCTATATGTATGTACTGGGGTAGAGATAGATAGATATATAGAGAAAGAGAGAGACAGTACAAGAGAGAGATACAGAGACAGAGAGAGAGAGAGAGAGACGCAATGAAAAAGAGAGAACAACAACAACAACAACAACAACAACAACAACAACAACAACAACAACAACAACAACAACAACAACAACAACAACAACAACAACAATAACAACAACAACAACAGCGAACAAGGAAAAAGCAACAACAACAACAACAACAACAGAAACAAAAACAACAACAACAACAACAACAACAAAAATGCCCTGCAGGAGACATAATAATTTAGTATCGTAAAGGGAAACATTTTTTTCGTTCCATTGTTTTCAGCCATCTGAGATCATAAAAAGCAGGGATTTATCCACAAAGATGTGAGCTGCATTTAAACACCTCCCATACGACGGCCAAACAGAGAGAAAAGTTCATTGACCCTCTCAATGGACGCGAACATTGTGCTGCTTCATCCACATGAGAACAGCTCGCGACAGATGCAGCGAATTAAAGTTGATTAAAAGGGTTTGCCGGTTGCATATATGCCCTGAGGATATTATATGTAACCATCTCTATAGAGAAGTGAATTAAAGGGAAGAGAAGAAATACCCCAGAAATAATGTCATCATGAAGAATCTTTGAATGTCCTTTACCTGATGAATCCACCTTTAGTTTGTTTTGAAATCATATCTATAAGCTCCACAAGGGTTGCACTGTGATTTTTTTAAAACCCTGTGCACAAAAATGATATAGATTAAATAAATTTATTTGGAGTGATTTAAAATGACTTTTATAAAATTTTAGTTGGACCAATAATTGAAAATAAGCATGATTGTGAGTTTTCTATTTTCGCATAACAGTATTTTGAGAACCCCATTCGAAGGGGACGTCAGGCGGAATGGCGATAAATCTCTCTCTCTCTCTCTCTCTCTCTCTCTCTCTCTCTCTCTCTCTCTCTCTCTCTCTCTCTTTCCTCCTTCTCTATCCCTCTCTGTAACATTTTCTGTGTGTCTCTCTCCCTCCCTTTTTCTCCTTTCTCTCTCTTTTCTGTGTGTCTCTTTCTCTCTCTCTCGTGCTACTCTCTCTCTCTCTCTGTAAGTCTCTCTCCTTCTCTCTGTCATGTTAGTGTGTTTTTTGTAGTTTGTCTCTCTTACTGTTATGTTCTCTCTCTCTTTTTCTCTCTCTCTTTTTCTCTCTCTCTTTCTCTCTCTCTCTCTCTCTCTCTCTCTCTCTCTCTCTCTCTTTTCTTTTCTAGTGCTCATCCACTCACTATTACACTCCCCTCCTCTTTCTCGCACTCTCTCTATCTCTCCCTCCCTCCCTGTCTACAGTCCTGTCTGTCTCCCTCCCTTTTCTCTCTCCATACCCCCTCCTCTCCATCATTCTCTCTGCCTCTGTCTCTATCTCTGCGCCTGTCTCTCTTTGGCTCTGTCTTAGTCTCTCTCTCATTCTCTCACTCTCTCTGTCTCACTCTTTCTCACTCTCTCTCGTTCTCTCTCTCTCTCTCTCTCTCTCTCTCTCTCTCTCTCTTCCCTTTCAGTCTGCTTTATATGGGTGGTTACAAATCCTCAGGGCATATATGCAACCGGCAAACCCTTTTAATCAACTTAAATTCGCAGCATCTGTCGCAGTTGTGCTCATCTGGATGAAGCAGCACAATATTCGCGTCCATTGAGAGGGTCAATGAACTTCTCTCTGTTTGGCCGTCGTATCGGAGGTGTTTAAATGCAGCTCACATCTTTGTGGATAAATCCCTGCTTTTTATGATCTCAGATGGCTGAAAACAATGGACGAAAAAAATGTTTCCCTTTACGAAAACTTAGACACAATTATTGTGTCTCCTGCAGGGCATTTTTGTTGTTGTTGTTGTTGTTGTTGTTGTTGTTGTTATTGTTTTGTTTTTTAATTTCCTTGTTTGCTGTTAATGTCATTTGTTCCTTTTTTTAATACAACTACAAAGTCAGACAACCACTCTCACAACTATCAGCCCTACCATCGTCAACAACAGCAACTACTACAGCAACAAAAACAGTAACAACAGTAACAGCAGTAACAACAACAACAAAATAATAATAACAAATTGTTGTTGTTGTTGTTGTTGTTGTTGTTGTTGTTGTTATTGTTTTTTTTTTCCTTGTTTGCTGTTAATGTCATTTGTTCAGTTTTTTAAGTTCAACTACAAAGCCAGACTAGCACGTCCACATCTATAAGCCTAGCCATCGTCAACAACAGCAACTACAACGACACAACAAACAATAACAACAATAACAACAACAACAAAATAATAATAACAACAACAACTTTAATACCAGGAAGGACCCCAGCGAAGATACGTCACTATCATTGTGAAAAAAACAAAAACTCATCAATTAAATATCATTATATTTTACACCATTTCCAAGCTTCTTCAAAATCCTCCACAAGGTGAAAAAATTTGAGCTTATCCGTTCATCTAAAGCGACCATACAAATAAAAATTAATGAATAGGAGCTATTTACAAATCGCAAGCCGTCATATAACTGAAAATTAGATTAAGATTAATATCAAACGCAGTTTCATCTGGTCAGTGCCCGAAGAAATAGGGTTAAAAAAGATTAAGTCTGAAGTCAGAGCTTCTGACTTAAGAGTTAAAATTAAAAAATCAAATAGCATTGCTGTGAACAGGTCTGTCTGATGATTCTTAATCGTCTATTGACGCACATTATCACGTTGATACCTGTCGATTAAAACAATAGAAATCATTAGCCAAAATAGCTTTTATTCAGGTTCATAACAAAAGAAAAAACAAAAACAAAACACGAAACACGAAAACAAAAACAACACTTGATTGTGTAGGCGCACACAGGTTTAATGCCTATGTAATATAATTTATATAAGTTCATTAATTTTCTTGGTAACATTTTGACGTATTTAAAGGAAAACCCAAACTTAAGAAGCCTATCAAATGTAGGTGCTGACGTAAAAACATAAACCTTTAAGCAGTTTATTATAGTTTGCAAGCAAATATTATATAAATAGTTAAATTAATTATAAATTGTATTTTGAGAAGCAGTATTTCTTCCCATAAAAACTAAACTGAAATTAAACTAGCCTTAAAGGTTAGATAATGGAAAAAAAACAAACAAAAAACATCTTTGCATTAAAAAGGAAAACAAAGTTTTAGCAACATCACAGCCATCGCGTTATTTCATGAAAAAATGTATATCTTGGGGCAAAAAGTTGCTGTAACCGACTGAGTACACATCTTTCTCAGTCTCCTTTTTAATCATTATTCATCAAAAATGTTTTCTCTCCGTCCCCTCCTCACCCTCTCTCTCTCTCTCTCTCTCTCTCTCTCTCTCTCTCTCTCTCTCTCTCTCTTACCTCTCTCTCTATCTCTCCTCTCTCTCTCTCTCTCTCTCTCTCTCTCTCTCTCCCTCTCTCTCTTTCTCTCTATCTATCTATCTATCTATCTATCTATCTATCTATCTATCTGTCTACCCATCCATCCATCCTGTCTATCTATCTATCTATCTATCTATCTATCTATCTATCTATCTATAAAAGACCAGAACTCAGAATTCTTATTTTTTATTTTGTACCCAGGACTTACGTTACACAGTATTGCATCAAGCTCTATTAGTATTACTCTTTATGATTACACATGCTGTCGTCTTTATGTAAGTGTAAGCTCATAACCTGCACTGGTGTCAACAAAAAGCGATGAGATAAACGCTTAGGATGTAAACACAAACAAAGCTAACATTATTATAATTATATATACCAGGCCTCGGAGCATTTATTTTGACGCCAGAAAATACTATTACATACCTCATAAAAAATTGTGTGTGTACCCATGGCAAAAGTATGATGAGGATAAGAAAACAACATTTGTTGTTGTTTTGGTTGTCTATAATGCTAAGTTTTTTTAGTCTCTCTGTGTGTGTGTGTGTGTGTGTGTGTGTGTGTCAATGCGATATTATGTACGTGTAAGTTAAAGATAAGCTTCTATGCACTTTTGTCTTAAAGTTATTTATAGGTAAAATTGATCCATCGATGTCGGCTATGCCAAGAAAAAAAATTTCCAAATTAGATGAATTAAGTTAATCTTATCTTCTCTAATCTTGTTTCCTTTTTTCTTTTTTTTCCCTTCTCTTTTTAATTATTAATATGTTAACGTTTTCGGGGACGTTACACATCCCCATGTGATTAATTCTTGAAACCGCACACACACACACACAAAAACTTTCTTTATCTTTTTTGTTTTCAATTTGACAATGAAGATAAACAATATGCTACCGGTACTTACCATCATTTTCTATAAATGGCTACCGGAAAAAGCCAACAACAACAACTACAACAACAGCAGCAACCACAGTACCATGAACAAAATAAATCTGAAAAAGATATAAGGAAAAAAATAACTTGACTGTCCATGAAAGAATACGAGATTGGTTTGAGACTAAGCTTCCATTAATCTCCAACTGAAAGCCCGAGCCTTTTTTTTTTTATATCCCTTTTGCTAAGTCCAGGGAAATCACTCTTTATCCCTGTCCACTTGTTTTTAAAAAGGTTTTTTCTTTCTTTTTTTGTTTTGTTTTTGCAATGATACTTATTTTTTACACATTTTTTCTTCAATATCATCAGATAGAAAAATGGATGCATTTTAAGAAAGTATATCCTTTTATGTGAATTTTTTTTTTTAATTATGAAAATTAAAAAAAAAAAAAAACATCTTTTTTTACTTGTTACTTGGGCGAGTTTGGCATGCTAGAAACTCAAAGAGTAGTAAGAAGAGTGTAAAAAAAAAAAAGATAAGAAAAGGATGGAGAGTAGATATAAGTTGAAGTTTTGGATTTTGGTTAAAATTTGGTTCAAGTTTATCGGCGACATCCACCAAATATAAGTTTAGTTTTCGTTTGATTTTTTTTTAGATCTCGACTTGGACTGTCCCGATCGGAAGTTCCATAATCATTTATCTCCCCAACTTCAATATCTGGGTCATAATCAGCATCTAGATAAAGTTTGTTCCATAGTAAGCGAGATTTGAGGAATTCAAACGCCATTTAGATCTAGATGGAATCTTGATCTGATTAAAAGACTAAAAAAATCTGTAACTTAAACTGGAACTCGGTCTAGAAACGCCATGGGACGCATTTGGTCGCACTGGCTTGGAAAGACTTAAGATTTTCTATTTTCCTTCCTTAGTTTTCTAAGCAATAATATTACACAAATAAGACCAGTAAGCTTACAAGCGTTGAAAAAGTGTTAGCTTATTTTTGGGTTTTCTGACCTTTGACGGTGTTAACTATCATCATTATTGTATTTTGTGTGTTATTTAGTAGTATGCTATTTCTTTCTATGGTTGTTTTTTCCCCCCTCTTCTTTATACCGCTATGGTTAATACAACTTTTTAAGGAACAATGTTCTTTTCAATATTTACGGTATTATTTATGTCATGCACCCTCTTCTCTTTCTCTCTCTCTCTCTGTCTCTGTCTCTGTCTCTCTCTCGTTATTTCAACTCTCTCTCTCTCCCTCTTCAGCTCTCAAATAATCTGCCCCTACTTTTTGTTATGCGTGTCTATTTTATTTTGACTCTCTATTTCTAAGACGGAAGGCAGAGAGAGAGAGGAATAGAAGAGAGACTGAGAGAGTGAGAGAGAAATAGAGTGAGATAGAGAGAGATAAAGAGTAGGATGGAGAGAAGGAGGGTGTTGGCCGATAGCTTTAATGTGGTTGACTGGCCATACAAAACGGGGTCGTTTGCTTACAAGTGCGCTGGGCATTGTGCCAAGTCTACCTCTCTCTTCCCTCTACCTTGTTTATTATCTTTGCTTTAGTGCCTGTACTGTATGATAAGAGATACTGTAAAACTGTGAAAATTGTAAACATAAGTCTTAAAAAGCACTGATTTTATAGTCATTCAAGCAAGGGCAGAAGTAGTGGTAGTAGTAGTAGTAGTAGTAGTAGTAGTAGTAGTAGTAGTAGTAGTAGTAGTAGTAGTAGTAGTAGTAGTAGTAGTAATGACAAGGGTTATGTAGAAGGATGTGGACTCTTGTTTTCTATCTTTTTGAACTAATGAAGTAAATATCTCTTGTTCTTTGTTCTGTATCGAATAACCATCTAACCTTTAATTATTCATTTTATGAAACAATTATCGTCCAAGAAAAGGTCACAAATTCCCCCCCCCCCTCCCTCCATATAAAAAGCAATTTGAAGATAAATTCAACAACAACCAACCATACAAAGAATAAAGTTAACAAACAAAAAATCGTACACGCACCATTTGACATTAAATGATATTTGAATTTGCTATATAAATTTACTACTTCGTTCTTAGTAATTTCTGAAAACATGTACACCTATAAACAAAAAACAAAACAAAAACAAAACAAACAACAACAAATTCTCCCTAAAGGGTTAAACCACAACATATTTTTTGCCTGCCGTGCTCTCCGAAGCAAAAGAGCTTAAAGTCCTCTTTCAGTCGATTTGTAGATCAAGCAGTAATTAACGTGACACACAGCATGATAAACTACAGCACACAAGTGCATATATATGCATAGGAAACTAGATCTAGATTGCGAATGGATTTGTTTTGCCCTAATTGTAAACACAATCATGATGGCTGTGCCCTTGTATTAAAAATTGTGTCAATAAATAGAGAAGTAGTGAACAAATGATGAAATGAATATCTAGGTCTTATTTAAATTACAGGCGGATCTTGCAATGGAAAATGGCGAGTTAATAATGAAACAATAATGTACTTATACTTTTAAAAAGAAAGATCGAAATTTTATCGTTCAGTTTATTTGTGGCATCCTTATTAGAGCTAGGAATAATCTTTAAATTATTTGCTATACTTGGATGAACTACTCCATTGCCGATGGAATTAAGTATTCAACATCTAATTTTTCAATTGCCTAACAGTGAAAACCCTTTTCTATCTTGCCCTCTGAACTATGTAGTTATACAAAAAGTATACCTATACCATGTAACGGTACCTCCAAAACAAAAAAAAAAACTAACAATCAGGACTTAGCATACATACTATTCCACTGTATTCAATCTGTTCGTATGAACGGGTACCCCAGCTTGTGATCTTATATTTTAGTCGATATAAAATATAGAGGCATTAATGACAAACAACACTACACAAAACAATGTGTAACATAATTATCTCTGAATAAAAATATATTTCACGCTATGTCAATGGGGACAATAACAATTATCAAAATATGCAATATCCTTTTCCTTTTCATTACAAAGTAATAAATTAATGTATAGACCGATTTCAATTATTCTCCCACTGTTTCATTTCCGCCAAAACTAGTAATTATTATCGATTACAATGTGTTATATTATCACTTCTATGTCATCTGTTATTTCCTCAGGGTCGTTGACGGAGACAGCTGCTGGTTCCGGTTAAGCTAATCGTTCTACTTGATAGATTGGATTCGATCACACGATCAAAAGAATGACTCACACTGGGATCGAACCAAACTTTTTGGTGCTGCCTGTCCAACGCTCTATCATGAAAACCGTTATGTAATAATGTATTATCGATCTCAGTTCATAATTATGTGTTTTTTTTGTGTGTGTTTTTTTAGAGAAAAAGATGGGGGAGAGAGAGAAAAGGCAGAGAAAGAGGGATAGGGAGGAAAGAGAGACAAGAGCTGGAGATACAGAGAGACAGACAGACAGACATACAAACAGACAGACAGACAGACAGACACAGAACGACAGACAGACAGAAAGACAGACAGACACACAGACAGACAGACACACAGACAGACAGAGAGACGAGGGAGTCAATGAGCTAGGAATAGGAGGCGAAAACAAAATCTTCCGTGGAAACGTAGAGAGCCAGAGAGAGAGAGAGAGAGAGAGAGAGAGAGAGAGAGAGAAAGAGAGAGAGAGAGAGAGAGAGAGATAGAGAGATAGATAGATAGAGAGAGAGAGAGAGAGAGAGAGAGAGAGAGAGAGAGAGAGACAGACAGACAGAGAGAAACTCAGAGAGAGAGAGAGAGAAAGAGAGACAGACAGACAGACAGACAGAGAGAAACTCAGAGAGAAAGAGAATCATGTTGTGGACAACCTTGACATTTTGTCTGTATAATGTTAATGGTCTATCTCGTGGCACTTTGCCAAAGTTAAAACTTCAACATCTTGGATTTTACCGCTCCAATCTGGTCATCACACAATCTACGTCTACTGCATTTTTATCTCCATTTTGTTTTGTTTTTTGTTTAATAAGCCCCTGTCATCCGCTTTCACTCAATGGCTTTTACCTGGATTAAATTTGGATTTATCTATAGACAAATGAATCAAGGACACAATGCAGAAAGATAAACTACATAAAAAATAAATAAACAGATAGAGCATAATAAAGGAAGACAAGCCCTTCTGTGATGGAAATAAAAACCTTCATTTTATATGTCACATTAAACAGAAAAACAAAACTTTATACTCCACATTATTATGTCTAGTGTAATTAATTAACAAAAATGGTACATTATTTTTTCATTGTCGGTGTTAGTTCTGAATATACTTATATACATAAAAGATAAAATTTAAAGATACGTATAACCATAAAATACGTCAAAGTGTATTGCTTTTTTATTACTTCTTACTGCTTTTTTTTATTTCACCAACAAAAACTTTATACTCCACATTATTATGTCTAGTGTAATTAATTAACAAAAATGGTACATTATTTTTTCATTGTCGGTGTTAGTTCTGAATATACTTATATACATAGAAAATAAAATTTAAAGATACGTATAACCATAAAATATGTCAAAGTGTATTGCTTTTTTATTACTTCTTACTGCTTTTTTTGTTTTCACCAACATGAAACTTTATACGGTAATCAAACTCTTATTGTCTAATAAAATGAAAATTACGATCACTTTTCGTTTCTTCTCAGAATTTTGCCGCTTTAGTGTTTTCTACCCTTGACTCAAACTATTTGAAACTGCTATAAAGTCAATGTGATGATTCATTAATAGAACACATTAAAAAAAAAAAACATGACATCATAGCCAAATAAAAGCAACACACAACAACAATAAACACACAAACAAACAAGAAGATTGTAAGTCTGAAATATAATAACATTGCACTACCGGGGTACATGTAATTCTGGAACGAATTCAAATAATATATAATTTATACTTGTGTTTATGTGTATATATATATTTTGTTTGAATAAGGTTAATGTAAATTGTAATAAAACATAGAAAATATCCGTCTTTCTAATCATTCTTTAAGAAAAACAAAATTTTTTTGCAACAGGTTTCATTGAGCAAGGAGAAAAAGAGAGGTTTTACCGTAAAGGCTTTCCAAACCACAGCTGAAGGGTTAATGTTATAAGAAGGGCAAAAACCTTGGGCCTGCTTATGAATAAGCCTGAGGTCTCGGACGTTGTGAATGTGAATGTGTGCTATACAAACACTCAAAGGTTTAGGGGAAAAAGAGAGAAAGAGAGAGGCAGAGATAACAAGTCAGAGAGAGAGAGAGAGAGAGAGAGAGAGAGAGAGAGAGAGAGAGAGAGAGAGAGAGAGAGAGAGAGAGAAGTCAGAGAAAGAAAAGGATAAATGAAAAGGAAGAAAAAGGCTGAGAGAGAGAGGCAGAGAAAGAGAACGAGAAAGGAACAGTGTGAAAGAGACTGAGAAAGACAGAGAGAGAGAGAGAGAGAGAGAGAGAGAGAGAGAGAGAGAGAGAGAGAGAGAGAGAGAGAGAGAGAGAGAGAGAGAGAGAGGAATGGTGTGGGGAGGGGATATGGGGAAATAGAGGCAAAGATAGAGAGAGACAGAGAGAGAGGCAGAGACACTCAGACAGGTACATTGTCGATCGATTTAAAAAAGAGAGAGAGAGAGAGAATACCGCATTTGTGGTAAAACGTTAAACTGAACTGAAGCCAGGCAAAATAAAACAAACTACAGTCATAAAAATCAGAGAGGAGAGAGAGAGAGAGAGAGAGAGAGAGAGAGAGAGAGAGAGAGAGGGGAACAGAGAACGAGAGCGGGAGTCTGTGCCTGTTCCCAGTGTCTCTGACTCAATTCATGGTCTTTTTCTGATAACGCAAAAGTCGCGTGTGCAACGATAAGACTATTAATAGCAATGACATCACTGACTCAATGACGCAGATGGGAAACTTAAAATAGCACAATCTGGTGGTTCATAGTCAGTTTCAATAGTTCGCGAGGCTGACTTGGCGGAACATTCACCTCTACGTCTAAAATCTGCATTGTATGCAGGCTGCGTATCCTATTTTATGAGCTTCGTTGCACCCTATTACATTGTACATAAATAGCATACACCTATTTTTCATTGATTGTTTTAATTGAAGTTAAGTGTTTCTTTTAGCCTATTCATAAGTATTTCTCACTACTCACGTTCTGATAATAATTTATGAAAATTGTATAGATTTTTTTGGTGTGTTCTATTTTTTTCTTCTAGTTCACACCAGACTTACGATTCGTGTCTACTATTCCGAATAATGGTAGCCTTTATGAAAATTGTATAGATTTTTTTGGTGTGTTCTAACTTCTATTATTTTTTTTTAGATCACACCAGATTTAAGATTCGTGCCATGTACTGCATACACACAAAAGTATTATGATAATTCATTCAAAATATGTCATAATCGAATCATTGGATTCTTAAATAAACATGCTTTACAATAATTTATAGGCCTCTATGTACTACTACTACTACTACTACTACTACTACTACTACTACTATTACTACTACAACTACTACTACTACTACTACTACTACTACTACTACTACTACTACTACTACTACTACTACTACTACTACTACTTTTTCACCTCCTCTTTTTCTTTTCCTCCTCCTCCTCTTTCTTCTCTTCCTCTTTTTTTCAACAACAAAAAACATAAGTCAAGGGGAAAACGAAAGCCGAGCCCAATATCAATAAACAAGGTAGATTTGATGATGCCGGCAGGAAATTCTATTTATAGAGTGTGGGATAGATCGCAGGTGTTTTAACTTCCTACAAAGCTGTTATAGTTCTAAGCGGATATTTGCATTACACGAAGAAAAAAGTTAACAACAAAACTATATATTGAGACAATCTTTTAAGATGAGTTTACAAAGTCAAGCTGCAGGAAAGCTGCGAGTGTGATTTTAAAAAAAAAGCGCATTATAAACTCTAATCTTTCACACTCTCAGAATAGACCTACACTCTTTTCGGAAACAGGAAGCGATTGTATAGCATTGGTGGTCTGTGTGTCAGTGTGTGGGCGGACGTACAGACTTTCACTTTCATCAAGTCAACCAGCACTGACGTCAGACATACTCTTTGACATGTGTGGGGTAGACTTTTATGGACCATAGATTAGACCGTTAAAATAAACGAACTACTAATGGCGACCAAAATGTGACTTGTTGCACCCGCAGGCAAATTACTTGGTTATGTTGGTATGTTACATTTCTAGGACCGATTTAGAGGCTTACCCTCTACCCAATTTAAAAACAAATTAGTGTGAAATTCAGCCCCGGGCTAAAGAATTATATAGCGGAATCTCAAGATGTTCTGTACTATTGGTAGTTAGGAAAATGAATACATATGGACATTTAGTTTTTCCAAATGAAATGAATGTTGAAGTTAAAAGTGAATCTCTGATTTGGGTAACAAGATACAATTTCTTGATACTCTAACAAGCCACAATCTCCAACACCAGTTCTTAATTTTTGCGTGCATTTGTTTTATTTCGATTTGCCCCATCTCTCCTTCCACCTCCACACACAGTAAAAAAAAAAAATCGACTATGACACTACGACGGCATCCAATGTTCCTGATATCAGGGGGACCCTCAAATAGAACATCTGCTTCCGACGCAGGAGGTCCGCGGTTCGAGCCCTGGCCATGTTGCTCGATACTGGTTGAGTCGGTGTCAGTTTGATGTGACAGGCTGAGACAGGAGTCATGGTATCCCCGCCCTGTCTTGTGTGTGGCAGCACATACATTTGTCAGACGTCCGTCTTGAGGTTCGTCCACAATTTAGACCATATAGTGCTGACGTCGGACGTTAAACTAACTCAACTACAACTACGACTCCTGGTGTCGATTTCATCTCTTGTCTCTTTCTACCATCTGCACTGATGCCAATCTTTATACAAAATAGCAAATTCTTATGTAGGAGAATTTTTTAAAATCTTAATTTAGACTGAAAATTAGACTTACTTTACTTTCTAAAGGCTTCAAACCGACGCTTCCCAGAATAACAGGCAAAGTCACCGAGTCAGCAGCATAGTGATCTATTTATTTTTAAAAAGCATCATAGATAGAACAGATTAATTTTAAGTGAGCATTAATTTTTCGTTGCTCTCCAAGCCTACTAGACTTAACATTAAACTTATTATCCTTACTGTACCTAATCTTAATGATAAAAAATAGCTCTTTTTTGTTCTAAACACAACTATTTTTTGAATTTCCGTGACCCTAACTGATATTTTTTAAAGCCTCGTTTGAAACGCGTTCAAACTTCCATATTTTATATTCAGACTGAAAACCCGAAATACTGTACAATCTAAAATCTTGAAACTCTAAACCCCCGGCACTCACCGCCCTGTCTCGTGTGTGGCAGCACATACATTTGTCAGACGTCCGTTTTGGGCTCGTCCACAATATAGCCCATATAGTGTTGATGTTGGACGTTAAACCAACTCAACTACAACTACAACTCCTCATGTCGATTTCATCTCTTGTCTCCATCTTCCATCTGTACTGCTGTCAATCTTTTAACAAAATAGCAAATTCGCATGTAGGAGAATTTTTTTTTTTCAAATTTAGACTGAAAATCTGACTTACTTTACTTTCTAAAGGCTTTAAACCGAGGCTTCCCATAACAACAGGCAAATTCACCGAGTCAACAGCATATTGATCTATTTATTTTTAAAAAGCATCATAGATAGAACAGATTAATTTTAAGTGAGCATTAATTTTTCGTTGCTCTCCAAGCCTACTAGACTTAACATTAAACTTATTATCCTTACTGTACCTAATCTTAATGATAAAAAATAGCTCTTTTTGTTCTACACACACATTTTTTTTCCGTGACCCTAACTGGTATTTTTGAAAGCCTGACTTGAAACGCGTTCAAACTTCCATATTTTATATTCAGACTGAAAATCCGAAATACTATACAATCTAAAATCTTGAAACTCTAAACCCCCGGCACTCGAACTAAGACCGAAAAGTATGAAAACTATTTCACAAAAAATACTATACGTGGGGAAGGAATTCGGATCCAGAATCCAGATCGAGGTCAGCTATGACGCACATTTGTAGGCGTTGGAAATGAGCTGCCTACTGAAGCTGTCTGCCTAACTGCCTAGAAAGATGGCCGCCTTTGCCCTCACGTAGCCCACCTTCGCTCAGTTAGCTCTGTGAGTGACTAGTGAGCTCACCACGTCCCTAGCCTGTCACAGATTTCTATTAATAGCAATCTATTAATAGAAATCTGTGGTTCCCTGCCTATCTGAAAACAGACTTTGCGATCTACTCACTGATAGATGATGACACTATCACGCCCGTATGTGTGTGTGTGTGTGTGTGGGAGGGGGGGGGGGAGCGCTGGAGGGATGTAATTGCTCATTTGCTCCATAAACTCAAAGTATGGTATAGATCTATGATTGCACGCTGCTGATGATTCTCTTACGTAGTAAATTGTTTTCGTGTTCGTTTTTTATCCTTTTATCGCAAAGCCTGTAATAATAATGATTTTAAAGTTTCAACAAGACAAGTCGGAGGCAGAGAATTCTCTCCCTCCCTCTGTAGATCGGAGTCAGAACCACATTACTCCTCCTTGTGTCAGCTGCGTGTGGCAGCCTCGTGACAGCCGATACCATGTACCAGTACTAGTACTAAAAGGAAAGGCAGGAAACATAAGTTACTATTATTATGTACACGTACTAACTAATCTATGGTGATTATTCCGTCCTTGTAGGCGCTAATCTTGTCAGTGTTTTTTTTAAGATTGTGGTTATAACTTGGTTTATACATACCGTATAAGATGTCTTTGTTATCGTCTCATCGATACTCTTCAGGAACCAGGAACTAAAGGCTAGAGAGTTCGTTTTAAAGGCAACGCGATGCTGAAATTAATGCGTCCAAATTCTAACTTTAGCAGTCAGCTCTTTGAACATACGTGTGCAAGATTTACTCACAGCAATAGTTGAGTTTTTTTTTCATTAAAGAAAAGGTGATGCGTTGGCCAAAAACACCGAACTGTAGGGAAAAACATTCTTACAAATAATGTTATTAAATTTCTTTTTCAATTTTCGTAGAAATGTTTTAAATCTACAAAAGGATACACTGCTGTGATATTTTTAAGACGCTTCTACCTCAATGATATTCTAACAGCTGTAAAATAATACGTCTAAAATCTTCTTTAACCTAGACCTACATCTTAAAAATAACTTCCATCATGAAAATACAGATGTATTAACATTATAAACATCTGGTTAATTGTTAAACTATTATTTTTACTTTCAATCATCAAATTCACGTTCTGGGGATACATGCAATAGGATACGTAAAAAATAAGTCAACAATAAAGACGAAGACACACTACAATAATTATATATTTATAAGGGAGTTTCGGCATTCTGATATCATCTTTACCATATTGTGATAGAAAAAAAACACAAAAAAACTCAAAATTGTATAACTTCTAACATCGATAAAATAAAAAGAAGCACTGGGTCGGGTCTATAAAATCTTTCTCTTTCAGAAAAAAAATAGATAAAAAAGCAGCGAAGAAATGCTTTTACATCTTAAACGAAGGGGCAGATCTGGGTTCGATAAAACGGAGTAGACCTACAAGACTTGTAAATGTATAATGTTTCGACGCAAATTGAAGCCGTGTTGTTACATGATTTGATTCTATGAAGCCTAAAATGCGCCGATAACAAGCAAACAAAAAATGTTAGTTGGCGTTCACGGATAAAATCAGTGCGTGAGTTTGAATATCTCCAATCGATTTGTCTCTATTACTCACGCTGAAATCACCTTGGCAAAATGGGAAAGCCATCTTCCCCGGTAGCAGATTATTTTCGAGGATCTCCTTTGCTTTTAAGTACGTGGTTTATCCCAGCTAGTTCGGGTTACAACAATTTCCGTCCGAATATCAAGTATACAAGAGTTGTGATGCGTTCACAAAACTCGATATTACATGAGCAGTATCAACCATGCAGAAAGATTGAGTCGTTTCGAGTTCTGACACCAATCACTAGTTGCGTTTACAAAACAAAATTTGTCCCAAAAGAACGGGAAAACCCCAATTCTGATAGAGATTCATACAAAACAAAGAACAAGTTTGTTCTGTAATTATTCTTGCGCTTGATGAATCAATTCGTTTTTATCCATCACCGGTCCCATACAGTGATTCATCAATTTGAATTGACAATGGAAACCTCTGATTTTAAAAGATATTTTTGCTTATTACAGTCGACTGAGTCGAGGATAACATGAAAGATTAAAAAAGACAAATTCAAAGAGGAATACGGTTATTTTGTTTGAATCATAGTTTTGAGAAAGTGCGGGTGGTTATAACTATGCTGACGTTAATCTTTATCATCTCTTTTTTTTATCTCATTACTCTTATATGATGATGATGATGATGATGATGATGATGATGATGATGATGATGATGATGATGATGATGATGATGATGATGATGATGATGATGATGATGATGATGATGATGATGATGATGATGATGATGATGATGATGATGGTGATACTAATGATGGTAATAATGATATCGATGTTGACAAAGACGATGTTCATGTTTTAATGACGATGAAGAGGACACTGATAATAATCTAAAAAAAAAATAATTTTTTTTTAATGATATCTTAAGACATAGGAATGAGTTCGTGTTTTTTTTTGAACAGAGGCATTTGATTTCTAAAATAATCACAACCAGGTACGGATTAAAACTGGAACACACAGACGTACCAAGTAAATACGAACATAAATTTAAAACAGGATACCTTTTACATGTATTAAAGTCGCTGAGTCTAATTAACAGTTTAACACCCATAATTATAATTTTGTTTATTACAGCCTTATGCATTCTGCCAAGCACAAAATGTAATAACTCATGTCTTATAGGCGATAAGTTAAATTTCTGTCATGTTTCTAGATCTACGCGTGCATTATTTAATTTTTAAAACATGCTGTTTCCTTTCTGACACCTGTCAAAACATGCCTGGTACAGCCAAAATTGGTAAACAAAACAACACGGCGTTGGGAAAATCTGCCCTAATCGTACGTTGGGGGTAACTTTCGACCCCCTGGGTCAGTTATTCTCTGTTTTACTATATTTGTAGTTGTAACTTACTTTATTTTTTAAACATTATGTTTTCCTCAGGCATTCGTTCAAAATGTTTCTGCCTGAGTGGTAGCAAAAGGGTATACCATATTGAGCATCGGTTATTTTCTATACGCATATGTTTTTTTTACAAACGGGAGTCGTTTTAAAGAGTAAAAATGTTAACTATTTCACACTGTATGTTATTATTCTTATTATTATTGTTATTATTATTATTATTATTATTATTATTATTATTATTATTATTATATTTATGTTTTACTCAGTCATTCGTTCAAAATGATTCGTCTGAGTGACAGTAAAAGGTTATATCCCATATTGACCATCGGTCATTTTTCAAAACGCATACATATGTTTTTGACAAACGGGAGTCGTTTAAAAAAAGTAAAAACACTAATTATTTTTAACTGTATGTTATTATTATTAGAAAGTTTCGTTCACTTCTTTGTAAAAGCCGGAACAAACAGGAAACAAAGATCACGAAAATCTGATAGTTGGTCATAAAAATCATGCTCAAGGTCTGATCTGAATGGACTCGAAATGTACCCCCGACATACGGTTCCGGCGGGCAAACACGATACATGTATACGATTAGGGTGAACCCTGCTAAATTTGTCACACCTAGTTTTATAACATTTTAACTCTTTATTTTACCCCCTGGCTGTATGATTCTTTTTCTTTCCATCTATCTACATCATACATGCATGTACCTGTACACATTACTCTCTCTCTCTCTCTCTCTCTCTCTCTCTCTCTCTCTCTCTCTCTTTCTCTCTCTCTATCTCTATCTATCTCTATCTTCTCTATCTTCTCTCTTTCTCTCTCTGTCTCTTTCTCTCTCTCTCTCTCTCTCACATACAGACACACACGAACGTCCTGCCCCTACTTTTTAAAATTCCATCTCAATTTAATAAGGACGTCATCGATCTTAGATCCTTTCGAACTAAGATTCTTAAGTGTTGAAACCACAAAGCCCAGAGTACAGACCAATCGAGAAAAGCCAGTGATCCAGGGCCCACATATATTGGGGCCTCAATCTGATACAATCTCATCTATCCAGAAATTTAGACCGGCGAACTGGTGAACTCAATCAATCAGAAAACAAAAAAAAAAAAACAAATATACAATTCATGACTATTTCCTACATAGGACTAATTACTCGCAACATTAGAAGGTCGGTAGTCATAGAAACACTATGCACCATTATAGTTAGTATCATAAAGGGTAAGGTAAGGTTATTTGATTCATTGTTAATTTTCCATGCTGCAAAACGTGACATTGTTGTTTTTATAGCAGATTCGAACATGCCTAATTGCCTCTGGCGACGACTGAATATCATAAACAAAAGAGGTCGCCATGGGTATTGTGCATTTAAAATAATAAAAAACCAACGCAGATTGGCACAGACAAACAGACATACAGACAGACAGACAAGTGCACAGTCGAACATACATTTTTACAAGGCTCCCGTTTTCTTCATTGTTTTTAACCGATTTATCATTAAAAAAACAATATCAATCATTAATATCACTTTCACCATCGTCATAGTTGCTTTCGTCTAATCATCATCATCATCTTCCCCTCTCTCCCTTTCTCTCTCCCTTTCTCTCTCTCTCCCTTTCTCTCCCTCTCGACCCAACCAGTAGGGAACGCAACAGCCAGGATTCGAACTCGGGACATTT
>RQTK01000085.1:244885-259885 GCA_003991915.1 Elysia chlorotica
CTCCTTTCTCTCTCACTACGTGACATTCAACCACCCAACCGCCAAACCGTGAAGACAAAGTTAACATTATTTTCTAAATGTATATACGGCGACGTAACCTTAGAGCAGAATACCAGAGACTTAACGGTTCACATTATACTAACAATGACACGACCCAAACTGTAGGTAAATCAAAAAGCGATAGGGCTCGAACTCGTGACCCTACTAATAGAAACGGCGCGCCCAACCCTTGAAATTTTGCACCCCATTTACAATTTTCACTTGTAACGTATTGATTCTGTTCTTTGACCGCCAAAGTCTTTTCCCTCTTTATGTTCCAATGGTTACATCATATTGATTATGATCTTCATAAAGACTTTTTCTGATTAGTAGGTAACTGTAACCAGAAATTCACTAAAATAGAAATTTAAAAATTTTCACTTGTATCGCTCTTCATTTTTTTTAAACTTTTTTTTTCTTTTTCTTTTTTCCCAATGGACATATAATTGGTCTCAATTTTAGTCTCCACAATGGCACCATTAACTTAGCTGGCTGCAATAGAAAGTCAAGAAATTTGAAAAGAATGAGTATTTATTGGTTTCCATGGGAAACGGCAACGGTAGCAGGCAGCCCTGAAGCGTCTAACTATCTCGCCGTCTCGCCGTCTACAGAGCCTGAATGAAGCCACATTTCCGTTTCCCAAAGAATCCCGTAGAAATTTTTAATCAACAGTCTACGTCGGAGTCGACAGCACTAGCAGAGGCCTAGTGATGACGGAGCCCATAGTGAAAACCACGACGACAGCTAAGGGAATCTCCACCGTTGACCAATCAAAACTCTTCCCTAGACTTACGGAGCCAATGGACGGTCAGAAAATAATACTTCTCAAATCAAATTTTATACTCTTGTTAGATTTGTACAACTTCCAAGGAAGGCAGAAATATATAACTACACTCGACAATCAAATAATATTGTGATAAAGAGCGTTTGGTTGTGCTAATGAACTAAATAAAACCAGCGAGTTCTGGTTTAGGTTGAGATACCACAGAACACATTGTATATACAGGAAATTAATACAATGCAACATGATTGTACTGTATGTTGAAATGTATAATTATTGTAGTTCGAGGCGGATTGACTAAACAATATTAGAAGTAATTATAGACTCAGTAAACGAGTGTATACTTGTACCACTGTAAATTACCCCATTCAGGATACGAGAAGAATTCAATACATGTATTGTGCTAACATCATGAAATCTAGATGCCAATTACTAAGTTGTCTTTGTTATGTCTGTAAGCCAAAGAAGGTGTGATTAACTGAATGTGAAGAGGCTGAATAGTGAAAAGCCATGTTACCACCCTAATTACCCATAGCTCGGGTTAACTATATGTAAGTGTAACACAAACAGCAGCGAATGATGGGCTTTATTAGGTCAGAATAATATGAGGAGGAGAGTTGGTTTTTTCGAGAACAAACCAGTCTCCGGTAGTGGCTGAAATGAAAAGAGGCCATTTAAATGACTGGCTAGGATTTCAGGAAGTCAGTCAAAGCATACAAAAAATGGGCATTGATTTAGTATCCGTCTATATATATATAATATCATAATTCAAGGGGCATGCATAGGGAAGATGACAAAGATAATGAACAATAGAAGGACATATAGACTGATGGAAACGAAGAAACTGGTTCGAGATAATTATGGAGAAAGTGCGGGGTCATAATGTAGGGACTTAAATTAGAATGAAGGATGCCATTAGTATGTTTTAAAGAAGTGCGAGATAACCTTTATTATTATTATCATTATTATTATTATTATTATTATTATTATTATTATTATTATTATTATTATTATTTTTATTGTTATTATTACTATTACTATTACTATTACTGTATGTATGTGTGTATGTATGTATGTATGCATGACTATGAAGAACTAGTTTGTGACGGTCATCATCACTCCCTTCCTTTTTAATTTTTTTTTTGTCGAGAATGTCATTTTTGTTGATTATCTTCCCTCTTTCTTTCTCCTTATTTGCTTATCTCTCCATACATATACATCTACTAGTGCTTTTCTTGCCGCACCCCCCACTCAAAGTTATTAAAACTCTTATTATATTTTCAGTAGACGATCAGTGACATTGATTAAACACAATAAATTGAAGTAAGACAACTGAGTATAAATCTTCAACAATTTGTATTTTAAAACATGTTCATTCAAAAATATGATACATCATTTTTCATTATAAAGTGGTAGAATTAATGTTTACTTTATGCTTTTAAACAATATATACGATCATGGCATGAAAACAAATGAACAACAGTTTTGATTACTGTTGCTATAGTAATGGCATACAGTAACAATGGCAGACAAAACAGAATGAAAAATCAACCAAACATCTATAGACTTTTTAAAATAATTATTTCTTGGTAATTTCTATATCAGTACTCGTATTAAACTTACTAAATTATTTCTTGGTAATTTCTACATCAGTACTCGTATTAAACTTACTTGTGAAACAAAAGGATGAGTTTGTTTTCAATTAAATACTGGTATTGAATGTTACAAATTTAAGCTCAGATTTTCATTCTCAAGAGATATAATACAAAAATTCTTTCCTCTATGCTAATACAAAAAAATAGGATTGGTGTTAAGGTAAAAACTCATATTATTAAAGTCTAGCACTACAACTACTACCTCATGTAACTGAAATATATAATAAAAATTCTTTAACAAGTTATAGAATAAACTATAAAGAAAACTAAAAAAAAATGATCCACATTTTTGCTAATTAATCCTACATTGTATCAGATAATAGGTTGATTCACATACAAAAACAGCAACACAGAAAGGGAAGCCCTATTAACAGGAGGTATAGTAAAATAGAACTATGTATATCGTGGACTGTACAGTGTAAGTCTGCGGGTTAGATTTTTTAAAATCGAAACAGCAACAGTAACAATTTTTTATCACACATCGAAAGGTTGTCAGGAGTTTGACAATCCTCTAGTTCATGAATAATTAATGCAGGCAGGCTAAAAAAAAAAAAATTCTCAAATTTCTCTGTGAGTTTCTTGTTTGATGTTAAAAAAAATTTCAGGTACATATAGTTGAATAATGATAAAATGTTTGTTAAATTTTAAAATTCAATGATCTCTACTGGTGAATAGAGTGAGGGTGCTAGAAGCGAGAGGCAGGGAAGAGGAAAGATTTCTGCCTCTGCAACCAGCGGCCGAACCAGAGTGAGCGGGGATAATGGCTGTCTCCAGGCATTGACTAGAACTCATCTCAAGAGTCATCGGGGTCCCTCGGTTAGTAGGTGGGTTGGTGGCTGGGTGGGTGTATCGGTGGGTTAATAGTAATACTGAGCCAACAGTGGCCTCAAAGAGCCAGTGGTATTAGATGGTACATGTACTGTGTGATGGTGGCTTGTTAGTTTGTTACATAGTTTGTTGGTATATAATTATAATTTACAAGGTTGGCTGCGTCAAAGACGGACAAGATGATGAATGTGTGTGTGTAAAGACTTTGTGAACGAGAAGACAACATATTGTATGTGTCTGTATATCTTTGTGAAAACAAAGACAAGATAATGAATGTGTCTGTATATCTTTGTGAAATCAAAGACAAGATAATGAATGTGTCTTTGTGAAAACTTGTAAGCATTTCATGTATACTTCAAACTACATGACTGCTGTATGAAATACCTGAAATTGATATCCGAACAGAGGTTTTAGTGGGAAAGGTGAGTTTTTTTGGACATATGAAACTATACATCCTCAGCACAAGAGCTAGCCTGAAGCGATGGTGATAATTTCAACAATGTATTCCCGAGAATAACAACTTCAAGGCCAAAAATTTAGATATGTTCAAGAAAACGTCTGCTGCGATTATTCGTAATAGAAAATTTAAAAAGTAACTCTCAAACAGTGACAATTACAGTACAAAAATCGCGTTCTTGATGGAACATTGGTGGCATTTTGATTTCCAACATTTATAAAAATGGCAAACTAGCTGAGCGATCTCCAACTATTTGTATACATGTACATGAAAAGTACTAGACAAGACTAATCACAAACAAGAATTGTACATAATTATTCTACCTACATGTATTACAAAAATCAATCATCTAGTACAAAGTAACAAACACTGAGTAAGAAATATTTATATTATATATATGTATATACTGTATAAGAGTCTAACTTCAAAATCTTAAGACACTGAGAAAGGGTAAAAAAGTTCTAGAGTTTTGATTCAACAAAAGGCTATTCCATCACAGTCTGTGTGGGTGATTCTCGTGAGAGGTGACGATAAGTTTCACTCGTGAAACAAACCAATCAACAGTGATGGGGATGATGTCTATATAAATAAAATACTGGTGGTATCGAATATTCTACTAAGTCTCCTTGTTTAAGGACTTAGGTTTTATGATGTGAAAGGAATCATGCATGCAGAAGGTGTATCTCACAATTCAATGCTGTAACTGCAATGACTGCCTATCTCGATCAAGTCTTCTACCGCCTACACAACGAAATCGGTTTGTCTAATTTACAAGTTTCTCTGGCAATTACAAACTCATGTCTCACTTAAAAACTACACATTATAACTTTCCATTGTCAGTAATTTAACCGTCATAGAAATATCATGTTTAGATGAATGATAGTCAATGGTGTACTTGATGAGGACAAAAGAAATCAACACTAACAATGAGAAGCAAAACAATGTCAACAACAAGAATAACAATGATATACATAGATATTTATAAGGTATCATAAGTTCTATAGCTGCCTTCAGAAGAAAAGCTCAGAGAAAACCGTTAACGGTTGACTGAAGCACTGAAGCTTTAGTAACAGTCTATCTCAGTTTGTGCTGGGTCCGCTCGGTGCAGTGCTAGAGCGCACGCCCTGGGGCAGTCCTGATTCTACCAATCAGTGTGAGGGACACCATATGTGTTCACCAACATCAGTACTACCACTGGTACTGTTTAGCACTCACCGTGGTGGAATGTCTGATCCCAAGGGCTACTGCTGAACTGCCGGACCCATAGGCTTGGTTAAGATAGAATTGTACAACACAACAACATTTATGAAAGACGTTTGAAGTTCCGCTTGGCAAAGGTACAACAGTCAGTCAGTCCTGTGTTCTCTTTGTAGTTGTAGTTTGTTCAGATTGTTTACACAGGTATTTATATGTACAAATCTTACAGGTATAGTTTGCTTGCAGCAGCCGCCTTTACTGCATGGCTGGAACATCTTCTTCCATCAATCTCTTTAACAAGTCTCTCTCTCTCCCTCTCTCTCTCTCTCTCTCACTCTCTCTCTCTCTCTCTCTCTCCCTCACTCACTCTCTCTCTCTCTTTCTATCTTCATATACACATGTATTTCTTTCAAATGCTAATATACAAGCCCACTTTCATACAAGAAATATACACCTCATGGTCATATAGTTCACATTCCAGATATCACAAGGTTGTTTATAAAGCTTTTCAAATCAGTAAAAGTATTCTAGAGAAATTCTGGGCTTCAAGTATGTGATCTACACTGAAAATCGAACAAATTTAGAAGTCAACATTTTTGGAGTTATTCAATTTGTATGCAAGAATACAGTGTCTTTATGTATTTTTTGAATGGGAATAAGAACTTAGGTGAAGAAGTGAAGTATACTAAGATGTAATGGGAAGCCCAGAACAAGTCTGTAATGCTGATGGGTAAGGCAGCTTTCAACATGTTTTGTTATTTAAAAGAGATGAGAAAAAAAAACCTTGTCCATTGTAAAGACATTTCTTGGCTAGAAGTTAGACAAAAAGTCAAAAGAAAATTTTCCAAATACAAATGTAATAGTTTCCTCAAGGGATAATTTTTAACTTGAACTTCACTAATTATCTTGAAAAATCGCTCTATTTATAGAAGGTATGGTATTTATCGGCTCGACAAAACAAATTCATAATTATCAGCTTTCTGTACACGAGTTGGTACAACAACAGTAGTAACAATAGATTTCTGTTATTTATATAACAACGTTGGGTCGGGGGCTGTTAACAAATTTAA
This sequence comes from Elysia chlorotica, assembly GCA_003991915.1. Lineage (NCBI taxonomy): Eukaryota > Metazoa > Mollusca > Gastropoda > Plakobranchidae > Elysia > Elysia chlorotica. Next base: position 250,913 of record RQTK01000085.1, read on the forward strand.
CAAGGTGGGAGATTGGAGCAGGGGGAAGGAGGGGGCGGGGACACTTCTAGATATCAAATCGGACTATCGTTACTGCTGGTCGGACTTAAACTGCTCAGCTTCTCAGAGTCACTGGTCAACACGTCATCATCTTCCCCAGCAGAGTCTATCTCATCGACATCGTTATCGTTATCGTTCTTGGCTACCTTCCCCTGAGTGCCGGGCCCCCCTTTCTGGCCGTTGTTGTTGAGGCATTTCTCAAACTCCAACAGCTGGCCCATGAACGTGAAGTTAGGCGAAATGTTCGGTTTGCACCGCTTGACGTGGTCGTACGCGTGGTTTAGGCTCATCTTCTCCCGGTTCATGAGGTAGGCGACTGTAACCGTCACGGATCGACTGATCCCGGCAAGGCAGTGGACGAGGACGCCTTCTTGCTTGTCCCGGGCTTCGTCTGAACAGAAAGAAAGAAAAATAGAAGTTGGTTAGTTATTGAGTTAAGTCTGATGGACAGTGCAAAATTGTCATTTACAATGGAGAAACCTATCATGATTTTAGTCAATCAGAGTCCAGAACCTACTATACTTATTTGTTTGATTAACATAAACCATATAAAGTAACCACACGTACAGACAAACTTATACAATGTATAATATTAGATATTTTATACATGATTATATATAACACGATGGGGGAGTGGATATACTGGTCAATGAAAAGCAGTCCAACAACTATAGAGGCTGTAACAGACGGAGCTATACAAAGGGTGAGGGCATGTCGAGCATGATTTTCCAATGAATCACTGGAACAAAACTGAGTGAGAAAATTACACAAATGCACCAACTCTGACCTCAACACTTAACCTAATTTTATGTAAATAACATACATGTACATACTCCAAACTCGCATGGCATTAAGGAAAAATGGATGCAGATAATGCATGAAGCCTACATGTTATTAAAGGCCAGGCTACACCGGAAATAACAATCTCTGTGAGTTAAACGCCCAGACAAAACGGTCCGTGGCAAGAGTGCAACAGTCCTAACCGCGCCTGGCCCAGGGAAGTCAAGTAGCTAGCACTGTGGCTGTGTGAGTGCACAAATAATCTAACACCATTCTTTCTCTATGGTAGGGAAACCCGCAGCGTGAGTTTACAGTTCAAGCAATCTAAACCCCTTTCGCTCAGGAAGATTTGTCCCTCTCTTCCCCTTCTCTTTCTATATCACTCCCCTACTATGTATCTCCCTTTCTCTCTCTCTCTCTCTCTCTCTCTCTCTCTCTCTCTCTTCTCTCTCTATGTCTTCACATTTGCTTCTCAGTATGATTATTGTATATCACAAACGGAGCATAGAAGATTGGCCTCAATAAGATTGCAGTTCTTCACTTCACTTCGCTCCTTCTCTGTATCTGCCATCTCTCTCTCTCCCTCTCTCTCTCTCTCTCTCTCTCTCCCTGCCTCTCCCTCCATCTGTTTATATTCCGTACCTCTACTTTTCTATTACATTTACAAGCAACGAAGAGCAACGCCTTTAGCCACGACATTATAATATAACTCAAAATGATGTTATCTCCCATTTCCGGTAGCCGGTAAGGCACAGCGGGAAGTCACCCCCGATAAAACTCTCCTCTCTCCACTCTCCAGTGCTAGGAAACACTGTTAGTGCTACAGTGCTAGGCCTAGGCTATGGGCTAGCGGTTGGCAAACGTAGCCTGTTGCATACACAACCAAATTTATAGCTCTTCAAACAGGCCTCTGTTTGATAAAGTGTTGTCGGTTATCAGTGCCAGTTATATGCACGAATCAGGTCGATCCACAGCCAAAGATAGCAGTAGGGTGATAGCTCGGAATACTGTTAACCCTTAGACTGCTCTCTCTCTCTCTCTCTCTCTCTCTCTCTCTCTCTCTCTCTCTCTCTCTCTTTCCTTTCCTTGTATGGAGGCTCCTTTTGTTTTCTCTCTCTGTTTCTTGTCTTCTAGGTTGCCTTGAATGGAGGATCCTTTTAGGCGACAGGCAAACTTAATGCTACCACTACGCGTGTAACAGAAAATTGGATACAAAAAAATCAACAACAACAACAACAATAAGGACACAATACAGTGTTCTCTGCCTCTACTTTTTTCAACCAGTAAATCAAATAAGACATTCGAGAAATTAAAACTAATTGGGTTCTACTTCAGCTAGTCTGAGCATATTACTACGGTTTTGGGAACAAGCACACTAATAAAAAGAGGGGGGAAAATCTCATCATGCGAAATCTCAACCGAGTCAATAATAATATATAACACTACGTATCGTGAACTCTATACTACTAGATCATGGAACGGAGCCAGCCCAGGCAGCGAGCTATGTGCACTGAGATAAGGGAACTGGAAAAAACACAAACGTGGAACTGGAAGCCTTCCCGTCTGCCTCTCTCTCTCTCTCTCTCTCTCTCTCTCTCTCTCTCTCTCTCTCTCTCTCTCTCTGTCTCTGTCTCTCTCTCTCCCCACAGTCCACAGCTGCTGTAGCCTAAACACACGCACGCAAACACTCGCACAACCACACACACCAGGAAATGTCACGCCACACGCACACATTTCCAACACCAGCCCAGGCCAAGGCAATGTAAACAAAGCATTCTATTTCGACACTCGGCAGGCAGTCACGACTGGTCTAGTCGACTAGATCTAGTGTCTGATCTAGGTTTGTGGCTGCCCGTTATACTTTTTTCACCTTACTCCCTCAGTTACTGGCATCATTATTATTTTGTTCCCTAGGTCTAGCTCCCTCGTGTGTGTTAAAGCCTCTATAGTTATTGGACTGCTTTTCATAGTATCATAGTGTCTAAAAGAAAAGGTTCGCTATGTCCATGGAGAATTAAAAGTAAACTTAGTATAGGACTAACTAAAAAAGAAATGACGCCAGACCGCGAAAAGTGCAATGCGTCCATCAAAAAGAATAAAAAGCAATAGCAGTACGATACTTGTACTATACTATGGTATACTAAATAACCGGTATTTTCCAACCACAGAAAGTACGACGGAGCCAAAAATGTTTTCATAATTCACACGGGGTGGTACCCGTATCTCGATGCCCTTCAAACATGAATATTATTTTTGTAAAAAGTATACGTGTGGGTGGAGATGTATCTGCGGTTGGTAGTCAGCTATTTTTTTTTTACCTTGTATTGGAATATTTTTGGATCTTGTCTCAAAAATAGGAAAATATGGTAAAACTGCAGGGGATGAACTTTTATTGCTGTTGCTTCTATTAATAATAATGGCGTGTAGTGTTTGATTTTTGTTCTCGTTTATTTCTTTGTGATGGCGTTTCATCAAACAGAACGATGATTTAAAAAAAAAGCAACCCGGATAGCCTATGCTGTAGATTAGGAGAAACCAATATAATTCGTGGCTCATCATATTAGTCATATTGTTTTCGGTGTTTATGATATAGTCAGCGATTATGATTGCAACTGATTCATACAACACTGTATTGTAAATGCTTTTAGTGGCAGGTATCATTTGTGGTGGCGTATGTTATTGATACCGGTACTGGTAATGTTCTAGTCTCTAATACAGCTTCATCAAATAAAAACAACAGCAAAAAAACAATAACAACAAACTACAAAAATAATAACAAAACAAACAAGGTCGAAATACAGAACCAATCAAAAGACATGCTGACAATTATTACCATAACAACAAGCCACACAACATTAACTCATTGCTCACCGATAAACTTGATGGCCTCCGGGAAGAAGGCGGCCAGGTTCTGCGACCAGTGGTCCGAGATGGGGATCTGCAGGTACTTGAACTCGCGCTCGTTCTCGAACATGTTGGGCACGTTGGCCGTCACGTTGAGGACGTGCGTGATGCCGTACTGGCGCAGCTGTGCCAGGTCGGCCGAGTTCTTGGCGCTGCCCAGGTACAGGTTGGGGAGCACCTGCACGGGGTACGGGCAGGAGATCGGGCTGGCCGTGCTGCAGGGCTCGTTAGAGTTGCACGACAAGGAGGACGAGGAGGAACTGTTGTTGGGGCTGATGCGCAGGTTGCACAGGCCCACGATGTTGCTCTCGTGGTCCGGGCTCTGGCAGTACTCCGGGAACCGCTCTTCGAAAGTGGAGAAGCCGCCTGGAAGGAAAGAAGGAAAGAGGGAAGATATGGTTAGGATTGGTTCTTTTTTAGGAGAGCGATGAATTATGCTTGAACGGGGAAAGAGACGAAGGTCAAGACTAGAACGTTGTTTGAGGCAATTATGTGAAGATACATGTAATGATACATGTATAAAAGAATTAAAAATAAAAACGCAAAATGTAAAATTCATTCTATAGCTACTATGTTGAGAATGAATAACACAACCTCATCAATTAAAAAAAAGGAAAAAGAAATAAACACGGAACAAATAAAACTACGAAAAGAACTCTAACAATATTAAGAACAACAGCAATAACAACAATAATCACAAAATAATTGGTTTTAGATGATGGGAGGTTTCATAGCTAGCCTAGAAAACTAGGTCCACATTCACCATACTCCAAAGCCCTTAGATTTAGATCAAATCCCCAGAGGAAACAGAATAATCGTACTCTGAAATCAGTCTAAAATAAAATATCGACGCAACCCAAACTCGGATAAGGTCGAGTAAATTGTGTTAGCAATAATTGCTCTCGATCTAATTGTCCTCGCGTCAGGTAATTGTGACAACCCATTATTTCGTACTAGGTCGAGAATCTAGGTCTGGGTTTCGACGAAAAATCGAGGCAATCAATATTCCAGGATTACGACAAGCGCGCTCGAAAATGTCAATTGTAAGATCGAGTAGATTTACGCTACACGGCATATTAAATTATTATTGCCCTAATCTCTGATCTACACTGACATCACACTAACGGCATCCGAAAATATCGAAGAGTATTTATATTACTAACTATACAAGACCATAGCATAGCAGCCGTAGCGCATTCCAATTATTATTATTATTATTATTATTATTATTATTATTATTATTATTATTATTATATGCGTAATATCACACCGGCTTGAGTTTTTAGATTGCCACTTGCTTTTAGATTTAGATACTTCTACTTCTATAGCAGCACCTGTTGTGTTGATTTAATGTGTTTTAGTACGGAGTACCACCTGAATCATACGCCTTTCGTTAGAACAGCTTTTTATTTTCAAGATCAACTACCATGATCATTTACAAAATGACATTTGATCTCAATGGCAGGCGCACTGAAAAAGGTCATAACTCATATTATGAATTTATAATTCCATTTAATGCTCAAAGTTAAGCTAAAGCATTTTCCATTCGGCCTGAAAACGCACACACACACACACACTTTCTCTCTCCCTCTATCCTATGTATCCCTCTGTTAGTGGTGATATATATATACACACATTTATTCTGGACATGAAGTTTTATTGAACAAAAAAGTTATCCTAACTTGAAATCGGACCGATCATGCACTAAGCTTTTTCACGCGTGTGTTAAGTAACTTGATATCGATTGCTTGATAAAAAATAAAGCGTTTACTTAGAGCAACATTATGGGAAAGCTGCTATACAAATGCACTTTATTATTATTATTATTATTATTATTATTATTATTATTATTATTATTATTATTATTATTATTATACACATTGGTCGGAAAAACAAGTCTGTGAAACCTCCGGTTAGGTAGTAAAAAACAACAACAAAGATCCCCGTTGCCACTAATGCATTATAGTAATGGTCGTATCTCGTAATGATCCGTTTAAACCGGTGAATGGTGTGCAATCATGGTTAATTTACGATGCACCCGAGGCCACAAAATTTATTTGCATAGTATAATGGTCCAAGCCATGAGTGAACAAAACAGCCTGTCAATCTAAATTCTCATTAGTGTATCGTTATTCACCGTATCTAGGTTAATCTTGTTCATTTACGACGTTAATTGCGATCGAAGGGAAAAAATAAAGAAAGAAAAACATGACTTTTACTACGATTGTTGTTTGTTAGCCTTTGGTTAACATTGCACTAAATGTAAACATTTTACTACGATTATTGTTTGTTAGCCTTTGGTTAACATTGCACTTCATGTAAACATTTTAGGCGCCTAGTTTTTGGAGAGACGCCAAGCTGTTAATTGGAAATTTTAAGTACATCGATAGTATAATACTGAACTATAACATGGTTGAATTGTCCTCGATAATAACACAATTCGTTTCACTGTTATTGATGGGCTTTGTTTTGTTTTGGGTTCTTTTTTCTCTCAATACTTTAAAAATTATTTAAGTACAGTACTGATCATTCTCATAAAAACAAAATAAAAATAATATTGAAGTATTAGACTTGAGTCATACCAATGCGCCCGTTTAAAATGTTTACATTCTTTAGATTCGCGGGAAAGACTTCCAATGGATGAGTAGAGTTTATTATTATATACCATTTTAAAAACTAAAGAGAAATCGGCTCAGTTCGTATTATTATTATTATTATTATTATTATTATTATTATTATTATTGTTGTTTATGTTGTTGTTTTTGTTATTATAATTACATGTACAATGTAGTTTCACTACTCACCTAAGAGAAAGGATGCGCGGCAGCCGTCTTGCCTGAGTTTCTTCACCAGCAGGTTAATCACGGCGGACGGATTACTGTTGAGGTCCGTGGAACATTCATCGTAGAGGACCACACTGGCGGACTTCGAGCTCTTCGTGAATCGCTCTTTGGCTTCGTTGTTCTGGATGACGGAGGATATGTTCAGATTGCCGCGTTTGAGGCGGTTTAGCATGAGGGACGGGAGGGTGATGTTTATGGCGCCGCGAACATGGGCCCGTGTGTACTGCGACTGGGAGCGACAGTCTATCAGCAGGATGGACTTGTCCCCCTTGGTCATCTCTTCGCGGAGACGGTCCGGGCACAAAAAGTCGCCGAGGTCGCCAGACATTATTTCTAGGGATTCTCTGCAAGGCATCTAGAAAAAAAAAGACAGAGAAGATGGTTAAATCTCAAGTTACTTTGTAAAACACGTTTTTCTTTAAGTTTAAATATTGGTGAGGGGAATGGTCAACTGAAGTTATTTTGGGAAACTCGTCGAAACATTTTTTGAAGAATTTTTAATAAAATTAAAGGAATATTTGATATGCCATACTTTTACGACCACTTATATAAGGAAGATTTCGTGAAATGATCTAGGTCTACGGGGAGAGTGGTTTTTATCCAAAAGCCGAAACAGCATTGCTCTGAGGCTACAGCTTCATCGTAGCCATTTATACCGGATGAGCTATCTACAATAGCCTACTAGATCTATCTACAACACCACAAACAATAACCAAAAATGGAAATAAGAAAAGAGATCATTTACATGTAGCCCACTTGAGTCAATACTTCTATATTTTTATAGTAACGTAGTACACATGTACTAGGCCTACTATTATCGGTTTGCTTTTATTTTGAAAAAAAAAAGTTTTAAACGTTCCTATGTATTTTCCAAATTAGAATATAATTATACTAGATCTAAATGATATATTTGGATTTAAAAAAAAAAAATGCATAAGCCACAAACACAAAAGTGATCCGGTACCTAATCTAGATCTGGATTTACAGCTATCTGGTCTAATCTAGATTATTTAGCCTACAACCCTGAAAATTTTAAAATTCAATCGCTAAAAAAAAAAGAAATCCATTTCCATTGATTTACATGTATATCATGTAGATGGTAGATACACGACTAAGGCCGTAAGTACATGTATATATATATATACGTCGCGGTAGAGTACGGCTCATCCTGGGTTGTTACTGTTAGATCTAGCTAACGCGACACTGTCACTGTGTTTTAGTCTACTTTCGATCCCTAATAATTAAAATAAATAAGCATAAATAAATAAATAACAGTCTTGGAGCTGGGATTCTAGAAAAGACTTACCCCGTATCAAAGCTCAGGGGTCTTTACACAAGGGACGCTTCCTCCTGAAGCTTGAGTTTAAAAACTAAGACAAGCACAACTTGAGTCTGGATTTCATTCACGTTTTGATGGCGATCTAGATCTAGAATCTGGATAGATCTAGATATCTAGATTTCTTAGTTCTGTGGTTTCTTGTTACGGGGAAAAGAGAAATAAGTAATCCTTCGCGAACAGCCAGTTTGTAGAGTATCCAAATATTCCAAGCAGTCGTTACAGATCCAGCCCTTGTGATGAATGAAAATTGACAAAAATACAAAATCCCGTTGAATGCGGTCTGTAGTGAGTAATCCGAATTTCCAGCAGGCTATGGGGAACTAGATTCTTGTGGTAGTAACTAGTATGAAATACGTCAACAGTCTTGCTACACGCTTTCAATATTACGATGGTGAGCTTTAGTTCCAATGAAACAAACAGTAACAAAGTGTAAACAACTGACGCTTCCAGTTACAAATGGTGAAAACGCATGTAATGATGATGTACTTTCAAAACGGGCTCTATTCGATGCTTAGTGAATGTGGTGCTGCTGCCCATGAAGGTTTACTGGATTCGTCCTCGCTTATAAACAGACTGCCACCACCGCCACTTCGCTCTGTGTGTGCTATGTAATGAGGCCTATCCACCACGACGGTCCAATGGAATAAAACTAGGTCGCATAGCCGCGCCCCCTAGCTCATTTTCCTTTTGTGGAGGCTTCATAAATTAGGCGTTTGTGCGGCCATCTTGGATTGCATGATCCATTCAGAGAGCACGCAGTTTACGTTAGTTTCTAAAAATAGAGTATTTCGTTTACTATGTGAAATGCCGCCTCTCTCCCTCTCTCGTGAAGCCTCGGCCTGGAGTTGATTTCGCGACATCACTTCCGGCCTCAGGAAGAGGGCTAGAGGTTGAGGTCGTCTGGAAAATTGCCAAGCTAGAATGTAAAGATAAACGGTTCTCACGTTATGACAAAAAATTAACATCAGATAAGATAAAAAAATAAACCCACATAAATCATAAAAAAATCATAGCTTATTATCGTTTTAGACAAATAATTAAAAGTTTTGTCTAAAACCTATTATTCAT
>RQTK01000085.1:282606-295106 GCA_003991915.1 Elysia chlorotica
ATATATATATTGTTATAATAATATATAAAATAAGAAGACATACGACGAGTTCTAAGTTACAGCGATGTTGTTCTTACCACCCCATAAAATTGACCCGTCACTAGTAAGCCCTTGTAATTGTGGCTTAGATGGCTTAGAAAACAAAGGCTTGTTTGCAGTACTAAAAAACGCGAGGGGTTGTTTTGACCGAGTTTTCTTGAATGGTCCGACATGTATACAAAACAATGTCCTCTTTTGTCAGGGCATGGAAATTAGTGTAACCCACAAACAAAGATTATAATCCTTTAAATAAACCCGCGTATGAATACACAAAGCACTACATCATTTTCATTTGGCGTGTATTCCCCGACTCCCATACAAATACACCCACGTAAAAAACACACGCACGTACACATACACACATACACTCTGGTGACTGGATTTTAAAGAAAAGTCCAACAGTCTTATCTCTCTACAGTAGTCCAGCAGTGAATGCCTATAGATCTAGGAACATAATTATTGGCTTTATTTATTTGAAGTTCTTCAGAAGAATGCAAAGAAAGAGATAATTTAAAAAAAAAAAAAAAAAAGAAGGATTGGCATTGTCTGTATTTCTTTCTGCTTGTCTGTTTGTCTCTCTCCACCAATCTCTAAGCTTTTTACAGCTATCTTGGCTTACTTTCTCTCTTTCTTTATCTCTCTCTCTCTCTCTCTCTCTGACTCTCTCTCTCTCTCTCTCTCTCTCTTTATTTCTTTTTTTATATCTCTTTGCGTACTTTTAACTTCTCTTCTTTATTCTCTGGCATTTGAGTTTTGAGTCTGTCCCCTGACCTCAAGCCTGCCTATGTCTACCTTGATCTCTCTATCTCTCCCTCTCTTTCTCTCCCCCTCTCTCTCTCTCTCTCTCTCTCTCTCTCTCTCACACTTCAAAGGACTTGAACGTACACTCCACAAAAAGGCTAATCCGGAGGAAATTGTTCAGTCAACCAAATCCAATCCACCTTTTGTTCCCCACAATCTTATCCAGAAAACAGAACAAGACGTAGGCCTACATACCACAGGACCCCCACTTAACATCGGTCAAAAATTTAGTTGTCCGATTTCATTTCCTACTGGTCGGGTCGGTGGCAGTATAATGTGACCGACTGAGAAAGGGGTCATGGTAAACCCGCACTGTCTCTGTGTGGCAGCACGTCAATTTGTCAGACCTTAGTCTTGGGACTCATCCTTGTATATCTTTTTGATAACGATGGACATTAAGAATCCAACAAACTAAGCCAAACATGTTTTATTTTCTCATGTGTTCTTCATCGAAGGTTCGGTAAAGTAAATTGTAAGATCTTAGTCTTGGGACCCGTCCACAATATACACTATATAGTACTGGCGTTGGACGATAAGCAACCGACTCAACTTAACTCAGCCTCCACTTACCGAATAGTCAAATACCAAGGACTACTTTATTGACAGGACGCGCATGACTAAAATCCATACTCCGCTACCGGAAGCTGTTTGTTTGTTTTGTTTCTTTGCTTAACGTCCAACGTCAGCACTATATAGACTATATTGTGGACAGATCCCAACATTGACGTCTGACAATTTTATGCACCGCCAGACACGTGACAGGGAGGGGAGGTCTGGACTCCTGTCTCAGCCGGTCACAGTATACAGACACCGACCCAACCAGTTACAGTGGACAAAATCGGGCAAATAACTTTTTTTACCGATCGTGGGATTCGAACCGCAGACCTTCAGATTCGGAGACCAAAGTTCTACCACTGAAGCCAGTTCGCCCTCTCTAGAACACAGGTGGACCCAGTTGTTCCATTGTGCCAAAATTGTCAGGTTAAGGTCAAACAAAAAACTATAGTTATAAAAGAGAGCATTATTATGCCTTCTGAGTTCTTTGACCACGTCTGACCCTACTATTATATGTTACGGCTTCGGTAATCCCACTGATACACTAAATAGAGGAAAAGAGAAACAAAAAACACCTCTACCCCTTTTGCCCCCTCCCACCCCCAGCCCAACCCCCTTTTTTCTTCTCTTGTCATAAAACCATGCCTTACTTAACATCAATATTAACATTACAGAGCGTGTCATGAATGCTCTCGCATTTCTTTTATACCCAAAACTAACGTTTAACAATTTTACGTAATGCCTTACAGAGACAGTGCAGGGATACCAGGACTCCAGGTCTCAGCTGGTCACGTTATTTTGACGCGGATCCAAAACGTAGTAGACATCGAGAAAAAATTAATTTTGTCCGGTTGTGGGTTTTGAACTGAGAACCCCCCGTTTAAAAGATGGGAAGTGTACCAGCTCGACCGTGGCTCTAAGTCTAATTTAAGTGCTTACGGTGGTGTGGTCTGTGTTGGTGAAGCAATGGTAGGTTGTGGTCACTGGTCAGACTCTGAGTTCAAGTACTGGTATGCTTACAGTAACTGGACTGTTGGGGATTTTGAAGAGTCGCGGGATAGGGGATGGGGGGTTACAGACAAATTATAGACCAGAGTGAGAGAAAGAGAGAGGGAAAGAGAGAGAGAGAGAGAAAGAGAGATAAAAGACAGAAGAGAGAGAGAGAGAGAGAGAGAGAGACAGAGACAGAGACAGAGACAGACAGAAAGATAGAGAGAGAGAGAAACAGAGACAGAGAGAGATAGTCAGACAGAAAGTGGACAATGGAGAGAAGGCGTAGTGGTGGAGAAGAGCAGGTTGAAATAATACAAGAGAAAGAGAGAGAGAGAAAAAGTGAGAGAGAGAGAGAGAGAGACAGAGAGACAGAGAGAGAGTGACAGAGAGAGACAGACAGACAGACAGACAAACAGACAGACAGACAGACAGACAGACAGGCAGAGAGTGGACAATAAAGAGAAAGAGAGAGAGAGAGACAGAGAGCAGACAGACAGACAGACAGACAGACAGACAGACAGACAGGCAGACAGATAGACAGACAGACAGACAGACAGACAGACAGACAGGCAGAGAGTGGACAATAAAGAGAAAGAGAGAGATAGAAAGAGAGAGAGAGAGAGAGAAAGGGGGAGAGAAATAGAATGAAAGAGATAGAAAGAGTGTGTGTGTGTGTGTGTGTAAGAAGGGGGAATGAAGGGCTTGTCTAAGACATGGAGACCCATCCGCGATATAGCCTTGCCGCTGACGTTGGAAATGAATGACCAAACGCACCCACTCATGTCTGATCACAACCTGTTATTGTTTACGCCAGCGTAAGCGCTAAAATTAGACCTGTGGAGTCACGGTCGGGCGCTCACACTTTCAGTCGTTCATTAATAATGCGCATATACGATACTCTTCAATAGAAGGCCCGATAGAATCTACTCAATGTACGGAGTTAAGAATAGCATCCTGAACGTGAGTCGGTAAAAAACAAGTGTTAATGCGATACCGGAACCTCATTCATAGGTTGGTGATTGCGTAACCAGGACTAGCAAAGTAGCCGTTACAGTGCTGACGTACCAAAAAGACCAACCAAGTCGTATCATGACTATAATAGTAGGTAACTAAAAATAGCCTTATAAGTTTTCGTAGTGTTGACGTAAAAGCAATGCATACACTAGTTCCTATTCTAGCGGTCTATTTCCTTATCTTTGGCACTGTGATCATTCTTCTAAATTTGGCATGATTTCGTGGGATTGCACATCTGCGTACAATTACTCTAGTGGGCTACTTATAGAAAAAAAGATGATTAACATAGGAATGGCGTAGTAGATTTCTTAGTAAGAAATTGCATGCTTTTTTGCTTAGTCTTGTTGAAAAGTCTATTTTTAGGTGATGTGCAACGCTTTGGTGGCAAGTGTCTGAAAGGTAAAGCTATGCTTATCTTTGGTAACTTTATTTTTTTGTAACTATGATCAAGGGTCTATAGCTCAATAAGTCGACTATTCGAAAGATGAAAGAGAGGAAGAGGGAGAGGGAGAGGGACAGAGAGAGAGAGAGAGAGAGAGAGAGAGAGAGAGAGAGAGAGAGAGAGACAGACAGACAGACAGACAGACAGGCATATAAATAGACAGAGAGAGAGCAGAAACATAGAGACAGATAGAGATATCAAGAGAGAGAGAGAGCGATAAAAAGAGGCAAATAGCGCGAGAGGGTGAGAAAGATAAAAAATAGAGTTGGAATGAGTAAGTGACAGAGAGGGAGTTGAGGAAAAAAGGGATAGACAAATGAAAGTACAATAAGAGGACGGTTTCAGAAAAACAAACCTAACAGACCAAGAAAATTCCACAGAAGATAGCCGGCTAGATAGCAGGGCAAAGAGTATTTCAGAAATGAATGGTAGAGATATGTAAGATAGTGATGAATGTATGGACTAACAAATACATTTTTTAAAGTTACATATCTAGGAAGGTGAAGAGATTTGTAGATGTATAGATAGCTATATTGGAAGGTAGATGTATAGATAGATAGACAAATAGATACACAGGACGGACGAATGAATATATAAAGACATGGTATCAGCGTAGAAAAAAAGGACGCTAAGATCTGTATAGCACCTGGACAAACTCATGAACATGGTCAAAGATTTAAAAAAAGCCCAACAAACAACAACCTTAAATACACACAGGAAGAATCTAAAGACGCGGAAGAAAACTAATTACATGAGTAGATTAAAAAGGGATAATACGATTTACATTTAATTTAAATTATGATATCCTCTATTTGATTGTTCATTGTTGTTTTTTTTATTCATTCTATCGCATAGGATAAGGACGAAATGCAATTACAATTTCAAAGAACCTGACACGAATTTCATTGCCTGTATTATTATAATGGACTCTTTGGCTTTATGTCTGTCTGTCTTTCTGTGTGTCTGACTGCCTATTTTTCTCTCTAATACCCTCACTCACCTCTCCCTCTCTCTCTCTCTCTCGCTCTGTCTCTCTCTTTCTCTCTCTCTCTCTCTCTTTCTCTCTCTCTCTCTCTCTTTTTTTTTCTCTCTCTCTCTCGCTCTCTCTCTCTCTTTCTCTCTCTGTCTCTTGTCTTCTCTCGCACACAAACTAATTTAATTTTTCCATCTCTAGCTGCTTGGAATACAATAGTCTCAATCTCTCTTGAAAACCAACACAAAGAATATCATTCAAAAAAAAAAAAAAAAGACAAAACAAACAAACAACAACATCCACTTAACCGGAATGTTTTAACTTAGCATGAATATTAATAATTAAAAAAACAACAACACACATTCTTCTTCTAACTGTGCTCTTACTTTATTCATTCAGTAACGTGTCTGTACATAGACACTCCTACTTCTAAACAGCATAACATAGCACTGTCTAGATCTTCTCTCCTCTCTGGAGAGACAAATTCATTATTCATGCTTAAGACAATGTCAGTGTCACCTGATGTCTGAAACCTAACGCACTTCTTCAACGACCCACAGTTTTACTGCCCACAACGTTCACAGTCCTAGACGTGTATGCTGGTGCAACTTGAGGACTTTCCACTTTTTCCACCATAAAGTTTCCCGATTGTGTGGGTGCCTTCATAATAATTACATAAATCATACTTTAATTAGCAACAAGGTGTATTTGTCTACGAGATCGTAAAAGTTCGTCGCACAGTATCCTTGGCGACAAGTGTCATTAAGCGTTTTTATGATGCTACAAACTTTGACAGTTTTAGCATATCACTCGGTGAAGACAATGGTAGATAATATTGAGAGGTATGAAAAGAGGCTCTTTCAGAATGGGATTATAATTGTTGTGCTCTTGAGTGCGTTGCATAAACGCGACCATGAATTTGGTACAGCGTTAATTTAATTAACAGTAACTTTCCAGTCATGCCCTAATCTCTCACTCTCTCTCTCTCTCTCCCTTTCTACGTATCTTTTTTAATGGTCTCAACCTGCATTTCTCTTTACTCATCCCCTCGATCTATTGTCCGTCCTCTGCGTGTTTGTCTCTGTCGTTCGTATGTCTGTCTGTCTGTGTGCCTGTGTATCTGTCTGTTTGTCTGTCTTCCTGTCTCTGTCTACTTTTGTCTCTCCCTCTCGCTCCCCCTCTCTTTCTCCCTCTCTCTCTCCCCCTCTCTCTCTCTCTCTCTCTCTCTCTCTCTCCTCTTCTCTCTCTCTCTCTAACAAAAGGAAGCGAGCACTTTGCTGTGCCGCCCAGTGACGAGAGCACATACTGACATAGTGATGTTAGTCACTTCCCTCAACAACTGCACAGCATTTCACTCACGGCTAATAAAAAACAGTCACATAGATGGGTTGAGTTAACTTTAGTTTCTTATTTCACGTCCAGCGCTAGCACTATTTAGTCTTTGTTGTGGATGAGTTCCACAACTAACGTCTGACAATTGTATGCGCTGCTATTCAGAGACACTGCGAGGATAATGACTTATGTCTTAGCAGGTTACAGTGTAATACTGAGACCACAGACAATATACGTGATTGTTAGTTGGTTAGATGGTCTCTGGAAGTCAAGTGCCAGCACAGATGTCTATTAATAGACTCTTCTCTAACCCTTCATCTATATTTTTCCTTTTCTTCCCCCCTCTTTCTCTGTCTTCCATTCTTTCTCACACTCTCTCTCTTTCACCTCTCTATCTCTCGCCCTTTTATCTCCCCTCTCTTTCATCCTCCGTCTTTCTTCCTTTCTCGCTCTCTCTATCTCTCTCTCTCTCTCATCTCTCTCTCTCTCTCTCTCTCTAGATCTAAATAGTAAATAGTGAGGGTCAGCGATTAGGCTATATCATGGACAGGTCCTAAGACTAAGATCTGACAATTTATCGTACGTACTGCCACGCAGAGACAGTGGTGGATACCATGACTTCTGTCTCAGCCGACCATGATTAAACTGACACTGACCCAACCAGTAGAGTTGTGTGATCACCTCTGTTTGACGTTCACTTGCAATTAACAATACTAAAGCGGGTTGAAAATAAAAGTTCCTTAAAAGATATAATTAGATAATACAAATGTACTTTATTTATCCATGAAAAAAGATATGAAATATGACATGTCCAAGGACAAGAGCATACCCGCATCTAGTATATACGATTAACACTATAACTAGAAAACAAAAGAAACTGCACGTATAAATATGAATACATAGCTCTTAAAGGGAAAACAAAAACAAGTATTAAAAGACAAAATATTAATCGTAAATTTAATTTGACATGCCAAGAAAACTAGGCCAGAGGCAAATCAAAAAATTATGTGTACATCAACAGTGGGCTACAAGAAAAATTATAATTATTAGTCACGATTCTTGAAAAGAAAACCCAGTTCATGTAAAACGTATATATACATTCTTTCATTTCCTGTAACGCCAGTTTATCTCCTAAACATAATAATTATGTAGTTTACACAATACGTATGGAACAAAAAACATTCCTGTCTAAAACATAAATACCATAATTATAATTCTTTTTTGAAAGCATGTAATTACCATAACACTATTTTTGCACACAACCAAATCTACAGTGAAAGTTAAAAAAAATGAAGTTAAAACTGAACTTTATAAATACTTTTCAATATTCACAAGAAGTGTTGTAAATGTATATTATGTTGTTAAATATTCCTGAATAAATCATAAATGAAATGCAACTCTTGATGTTTCTTGATAAAAATAATAAGATCTTCGAGATGCTCTAAAATATTTTCTCTTATTTGACTGTCTAGTTTAGTTTAGGCTACATATTCGATCTTACCGTCGAATGGTTCATTTGAACACAGACCTCGAATTAGAAGGCAGTTGCTCTATCTACTGAACTATTTCGGTACCGATCTAAAAAGTAAAACAGCAAAAAAAAAAAATATAGAAAAAAAATTACATAGATAACCTCATAACTTTATTAGAATACAGCTGAGGAAAATGTCCAATTTTAAAGACGTGTGTAATGATACAGTAAGTTGTCTTAATATATTAAGATATCATATTTTATTATTTAGTACAACCCAAGAGGGTAAAATAGTAAGAGGTTTCACGGGGAGAATTTAGTGTATATGGGTAAGGATAATTAAGGCGGTGGTTTCCTTTTGCCTAAATTAAGGTGGTTCCTTCCTTCTTTAATAATCTTAGTTAAAACTCGATATCAACATTACTTAACCATCTAAATTTCAAGAAAGAAATAGAGAGATCACACCTCAGGCTAGTGAGCTCTTTTTGTAAGACGTACCGCTAAATCTATTGTCTCTGGTACCATTGTGAGCTCTTTTTGTGAGACGTACCGCTAAATCGAGTGTCTCTGGTACCATTGTGAGCTCTTTTCGTGAGATGTCTCGCTAAATCTATTGTCTCTGGTACAACCCTCAAGACCATCGTAAAACATACACACGTAGAAAATTGATTGGTTCGAGTACATTGATGTAACCGGTGCGAGCAATACGACATTGAGGCCGGAGTAAGAGAGGGAAAGAGAAGAGAGAGAGAGAGAGAGAGAGAGAGAGAGTAGGCGGGTAAAGCTACCCAGTAACCAGATTAAAGTGACTTACACCCAAGATGGAGTCAATCAACTCAGAGCTGCTAATCATACGCGAAAAATATTATTGTACACGTTATTTTACCTACGCCTTTTACCCTAAAAATAGTGGACTTTAACGATTTTTGAAGTTGGCAGCTTATTGCTTCTAAATATTGACGTCTTCCAATCAGAGAATGACGCTAGAAGATCCTTGTCTCACAAGCCGCGAAAAAAGTATCGTATGAGTGTGGGTGTAAAAATTCACAGGAATCCTAATAAATATTACGTAATATTAATTATGTAGTCTACGTAAGAGGACCTTGGGAGAACAAATTTGTTTGTGACATTTTGGTGATAATTCTAGGATTAGAGGGAAACCCCTTTATGCTGACGTAGGGATTCAAGATTTAACTGTTTATTTAAGATAATTAAAATTTTTATACTGTTCATTATTTTTAAAATTATCTAGATTTTGAAACTGTTTTTGTTTCTGTTAATGGTGTAATAATTTTTGTTGTTGTGGTTGTTTTTAATTGTGGCAGTGGTTGTTATTGCTGTTGCTGTTGCTGTTGTTGTTGTTGTTGTTGTTGTTGTTGTTTAGCTGGCAAGTGGTGTTACAGGTCACCACCATACTTTTCCTTTACTTACCTTTCTCATTTTTAAAATTTTCTTTGTTTGCTGTTAAGTGTTATTTCCGTTTCTGTTGCTTTCACCGGCTATACGAACTATTTCATCATTATCACAATCACTACCACCACCACCACCACCACCACCACTACCACCATCATCATCATCATCATTTATCATCATCATCATCATCATCATCATCATCATCATCATCATCATCATCATCATCATCATCATCATCATCATCATCATCATCATCATCATCATCATCATCATCATCATCATCATCATCATCATCATCATCATCATCATCATTGCCATCATAGCTTAAACAAAAAAATATCATTGCGTTTAAATTAAAGCTCGAATTTATGCTACTTAAAAAACAGCAAAAAAACAAAGTTCTACTCACGCCATCGAATGTTTTAAATTCTTTAATTCTTCCTAAAAAGTGATATCAAATTATTTTCAACCCACCTTTCTTCTAAAGAACAAAAATATTTGGGCGATATAACAGTCAAGAATAATAAAGTATTCTGTATTTTGTATTCTGTATTGACATCCTCTTGACTTCAATATCTTTTTTTTTTTACTTCCAAGCTACCCCTTGTAATGGTGCGAGAAAAAATTTTTTTTAAGGCACATCTCTATCTTCATCTTAATTTTTTTTTAACGGGTGAGTTGAAAAAGAAAAAAAGGTGCCCGTCGACAATATAGCCTATATAGTGCTGATGTTGGACCTTTAAACCAACCCAACAACAACAACAACAACAGCAACAACAACAACAACAACAACAACAACAACAACAACAACAACAACAACAACAACAACAACAACAACAACAACAACAACAACAACAACATTCATGAATAAAGCCGAAGATATAACTATTTATTTTCTCAACAAGTCTTAAAGCTATTATAGATTGGAGAACGTCAAAGAAACAGGGAAGAAGATTCTTTTGGGGGGGGGACAGGTAATCCAATCAATTATTTTAATCTTGAACGACGTCAGTTCCTGGGCAGGGCAGGGCAATGGCAGGGGTACGTGCGATGGATCCATGACAGGCACACCAGGCTGGAGTTGTACGTGGACAGAAGCACACAGAGACAATGATGGGGTGCGTGTGTGTATGTGTGTGTGTGTTTGGGGGGGGGGGGAGTTAACTGGCCGCGCTCCTAGATTCCTAGATCTGTTTACGTTTTGTAACTAAAAGTCGGTCAGGTCCTGTTTTTTCCAGTTTTGGTTTTGTGTTTTGTCCAGGCACTGAAGAAAGTGACATAGCGTTAAGTACAGTAACAGTGCTATGTCCGTCAATGACTAATAATGTCCCAAGCTGTACTATAAATTATAGGTTTTACAGGGTTTCAAAATGTTGGGCTGATTGATGTTTTCGTTAATGGCTTTCTTCGTCCTTTGTTCATTCAACCTTTTACAGGTTATTCTTAATATCTTATTAATTTTTTAGTATTTATAATTATATACTTTCCTTATCAATGTAATGGTATATGGTATTGTACAATGTGTTGAAAGATATTCTAGTTGTTCAATACTGACGCGCTCATTGCTTCGACCCTGGTTTAAATTGTATAATTTTATCCTGTGATTATTTCGAATGTATTATAGTGGATTCATGCCACGACACTTATCAACTATATAGTCATTATCGTTGGAATGTAGGGCCTCGCAAAAGATAACAAAGAATCACCATTGTCACCGCTGTCATAATAGTGATCAAGAAAAATAACATGGATATCATGGTGATGATAGGCCTGATGATAACAACTGTGATGATGATTATAGAAATGATGATGATGATGATGATGATGATGATGATGATGATGATGATGATGATGATGATGATGATGATGATGATGATGATGATGATGATGATGATGATGATGATGATGATGATGATGATGATGATGATGATGATTATGATAATGACTATTATAATAATGATAATGGCAATGATGATGTTGATAAAGGTGATTCTAAGTTTTATTATATTTTTGTGGTGCTATAGTATGCCAATAATTCAGACGAGAGATTTGATGACTAAATAGTGAGTGTGTGGCATTTTACACAAAATGAGTGCATTTTTGTGAAAGACCCAGTGTAGCTGATTACTTGCAAAAAAAAGAACAAAACAAACAAATCTAACTTTTCCAATTATTTATGCCTAGTTCTTTCTTCATAGTTATAAAAAAACATACACCAAGGACCCTGGTCCATATATAAAATAGCTGGTTTTAATTAAATGCATTATGTCAACTAAATTAATAACAACAGGAAATACACTTTGTGAATGAGAATAGATGAGCATTATTGTGATTGAAACTAGACATCTACTACATATAGGCCTTCTCTTTTGTTACAAAGATCATTAGGTCAATACGCCGGTTAAATGATGTGTGTTGGATTCAGTGACAGCCGGAGATTACTTTACCTTGTCAATAACCCAGGCTTTGCGATATACTCGATTATAAGCTATGATATAATCGTGCTTCTTAGGCATGTATAATTGTGTTGACTTGGTTTTAACGTCCAACATCAGCACTATATAGGCTATATTGTGCATGGGCCCCAAAACTGACGTCTGACAATTTTATGTGCTTTCACACACGAGACAAGGCGGGGATACCATGACTCCTGTCCCAGCCGGTCACACTAATAATACTGACACCGACCCAATCAGTAGGGAGCGAAATCGCCAGGGCTCGAACTAAGGACCATTAATGTCGGAAGCCGATGTTCCATCCCAGGGCCACTGTGCACCCCTCTTAGGCATGAAACTCTCTGATCGTTTATTGACTCCGCAAGCCTATGATAGAGTAATGATTTTACACAGATGCAAATGGCTTTACCTATTGTCTCCGTTTTTAATATGAAACCTCTTATCGTAAGGTCCATTATGAAAAAGGCTAAAAGCTGATTGTTTCAGTGATACCAATCGGAACAAGATACAAGATACTGGAGTTTCCAAAAACGCTCACAGGTTTCTAGTTGCTCATTGGTTATTGGTTATTAGTTATTACTCATTACTTGTTACTCACCCCCGCCTACGCATGCATGTATCTCTGCGTTTCTAGACTGTCTTTGGATATATTCATAAACATATGGATATTATTTCCGCCTCCGCATTCCACATCTAGCCCCCAGCCTCCCACACCTCGGGGTTTTATCAGGGTATTGCTTTCCGGTGAGGCATCACGATTTTTAGCAAGTCCTCTCTGTAATGTGAACTGTGATGCGCCTACAACTTTAAACGTGTCACTCACCTACAGAATGATAAGCAATGACTTGTCATCACACCAAAGAATTTGCGTTCAACACTACTATAACGTATGACATAATCTCTACTCTCAGGTTCGGAGTTTTCCGAACGCTCCTTGGCTCCCTAAGAGTATGGCACAGAGCTATGATTGGACGCCGATGCAGCATCCTTTATTAAGTCTTAACGTCTTCG
>RQTK01000085.1:300106-308385 GCA_003991915.1 Elysia chlorotica
GACTCGAGACTCAAGACTCTGGGACCTTCTGTTGATATAATAATTTTTAAACATGTGCTATCATTATAAATAATGTTTTGACTTGAAATTAACTCGTCCCTTCGTCATTATAAAGTTTCAAATGTGAACATGGACTCCCTAGACTGTACCAGTAACAAACTGGTTGATTTTTGTATTTTGACTTGGCACAACTGAAACCAGACAGGGGATAGGAACTGGGATGGGAAGAGCATGCGGATGTTTTTTTTTGTGTTTTTTTTTTTTTTCAATTTTTATTCTATTTTATTGTGTTTTCTGACCATGTGATGCAAATTCGCACGAGCACATAACAAAAAATAACAATACAGTCAGTCGGTGGTAAATTATGCAGTTGGCCTCTCTGAGAGTCGAGATTCGGGGACCCTGTGTTGCTATCCATGTGGTATTACGTGTATTATAAATAATGTTTTGACTTGAAATTGACTCGTCCCTTCGTCGTTACAAAGTTTCAAATGTGAACAGGGCCTACCTGGACTGTACCAGTAACAAACTGGTTGATGTTTGTATTTGATTTGGCACAACTGAAACCAGAATGGGCTTAGGAACTGGGATGGGATGAGCCTGCAGATGTTTTGTTTTGTTGGGTTTTTTTTTTAATTTAAAAAAAAAAAATTTTTCTGACCATGTGGTGCAAATTCGCACGAGCACATCACAAAAATAACAGAACAAACAGTCCGTGGTAAAGTATGTAGTTGGTCTTTCTGAGACTCGAGACTGGGATCTTCTGTTGCTTTCATTTTTATCAAATTTTTTGTTGTTCTCTGACCATGTGGTGCAGATTCGCACAAGCACACCACAACAATAACAGTACAATCAGTTGGTCGGTGGTAAATTTTGCAGTTGGCCTGTCTGAGACAAGAGACTATGGGACCTTCTGTTGCTATCCATGTGGTATTACATGTATTGTAAATAATGTTTTGACTTGAATTTGACTCGCCCCTTCGTCGTTACAAAGTTTCAAATGTACCAGTAACAAACTGGTTGATGTTTGTATTTTGATTTCCCACAACTGAAACCTAACTGGGGTAAGAAACTGGGATGGGAAGAGCATGCAGATGTTTGTGTTTTGTTTTCATTTTTTAGTTTTTATTTATGTTTTGTTTTATTTTGTTTTCTGACCATGTGGTGCAGATTCGCACGAGCACATCACAACAATAACAGTACAGTCAATCGGTGGTAAATTATGTAGTTGGCCTATCTGAGACTCGAGACTTGTAGACCCTCTGTTGATGTGGTATTACATGCATTATAAATAATGTTTTGACTTGAAATGGACTCGTCTCTTGGTCGTTATACAGTTTCAAATGTACCAGTAACAAACGTGCTGATTTTTGTATTTTGATTTGCCACAACTGAAACCAGACAGGGAAAAGGAAATGGGATGGGAAGAGCATGCCGATATTTTAGTTTTTTTGTTTTTGTTTGTTTGTTTGTTTTTAATTTGTTTTTTGTTTTCTGACCATGTGGTGCAAATGCGCACGAGCACATCACAACAATAACAGTACAATCAGTCGGTGGTAAATTGTGTAATTGGCTTGTTTGAGAGTCGAGACTCTAAGACCTTCTATTTTCATACATGAGGTATTATTTGAAATAATGTTTTGACTTCAAATTAACTAGTGTCTTCGTCGTTATAAAGTTTCAAATGTGAACATGGCCTACCTGTACTGTACCAGTAAGCAACTGGTTGGTGTTTGTATTTTGATTTACTACAACTGAAACCAGACAGTGGTTTAAACCATTGAGGAACTGGGATGGGAAGAGCATGCGGATGTTTTTCTTTGTTTTGATTTTGTTTTGTTCTGTTTTCTGACCGCCTGGTGCAAATCGGCAAAAACAAAAACAATCTCTCTCTCTCTCTCTCTATTGTGTTGTTGTTTTTTTTTGGGGGGGGAGGGGGGGGTTAATTTTAAAATAAAATAAATATACCACTATCTTTGAATGTTTTGATGTTTCTTATCGACTTTGCAGCAGCCTGAGTTGATATGAAAATATAGGGGAAAAAAGAAATATTATTCATTTCCGACTATAAAACCCTATTATTGTTCTTACAGGCTCTAAACAGGTTTTCTTCTATCGGGCTAAACTCTACCGATGAATTAGTTTTATTTTATCACCAAACATAGATGCTGTCATCAGACCATATAATAATCAGGTCATGATGTAACGGTCACTACTTGGTGTAACACTTTCGACCAATCAGAATGACGCAATGCTTTAAGTGTTTTATAAAACAAACACTGCTTCACTATAATATTATTGACTGACTTTCTCCGATCATTATTTTACCATCACGTTTAGAAGTTACCATCCACCACAATGGGGAGAGGGGGGGGGGGGGCATGTTAGTCCTGGGGTAGATATCGGTTTTCGACGCACGAGGTCGGTGGTTCGAGCCCCGCTCTGGCGTCTTGTTCCCTACTGATTGGGTCGGTATCTGTTTAATGTGACAGTCTGAGACAGTCATGGTATTCAAACACTCTCTCTGTGTGGCAGCACGTAAACTTATCAGATGTTCATCTCGGGAGCCGTCTGCAATATATCCTCTGTAGTAAAAAAGTTGGCGGCTAAGAAACAACAGTTTCGCCCATCAACACTCTAAGATAGATCTAATCACGGGATCTATATAAGAGTTACTTTTATTATCTTTGCTGGTCGCAATGGTCTTTGTTTCTGTTTTTTTTCCTTCTCTTTGTTCTTTATAATCGCTGTTATATTTTCTCTACAGCCTCATTATAAATTTTTGTCAAAAGATTTGGCCTCTACGCGCCTTCTCCCTCCTTCTCTCATTTTGTCTGTCTGTCTTTCTGTCTGTCCGCCTGTCAACTCTCTCTCTCTCTCTCTCTCTCTCTCTCTTCTCTCTCTCTCTCTCTCTCTCTCTCTCTCTCTCTCTCTCGTATTTCGACATTTCTTGTTTATATTTCTCCTGCCCCACCCTTTACTTCCATTCTCTGTAGAGCTCCTTATCACACAAACCCCTCTCTCACTCCCAACCCACCACAACACACTTTTTGTTTTAACAATAATTATCTAGTCAAACACACTACACTTAGATCTAGTTGACAACCACAAAGTAACACAGTTTATAAAACGTTTGTTCTAATCACGCCAACTGGCACTTTGTCTTAATTACTATAAGTGGACATTTACGTAAAAACACATTACATGCATCACACAGTAAGTAGGCTACTGAAAGTACCATTAGTACTAAAACAACAATGGTACAACCGGCCACAAGTCTTTACGAGTCATCAGTCACCGAACTAACGAAGCTTCGAATTGAGTGTTAGAGTGATCTAGAGCTTTAACCAATAGTACCTAGTTAGGACAGTGAGTTTACCAAATGTTATTAACAATTAGTAGGCTGATGGACCGATAAAAATCCATCTGGATACCAATCTGATATCATTTTTATGTTAAATTTTAGATAAATAAATTCATGAATTTATCTAGCCATGTCAAAATTCATATCCACCTTTCATTAGCCAAGAAACGCCCTAAATAATATTTTTCACTTCACGGTTCTTAACTCATATTTGTCGCGCATAATTATTATAATTTATGTTACTCAATAATTTTTAAATAAATATTCTAACTATTTGTAAACTATACATAATAGATTGTGTATATCCAAAATCAAAACGCTGATAAATGATTTACATCAATGCGTCTTCCCCCTATCAACAATTACTATTGAATTTTAAAAAAATCTGTCATTACCTTTACACCCCCTTCCAACAGTTATACAGAGACAAGGCAAAAGGCCAAGATACGACCGTTAAAACTCCTGCTTTCCAGCTTAGAGTTCTGCGCACTGAACTTTCCTGAGTTCCATAGTTGTCGCATAACTGGTTCGGACTACTTCTTGAGGTGCATTTCAAGGGGATTTGTTTGACAAGGGAGAGAGAGAGAGAGAGAGAGAGAGAGAGAGAGAGAGAGAGAGAGAGAGGCAGAGGGACACAGAGATAGAGACTTCCTATTTTTATTCCAACCAATAAATCGCCTTTTATTGACCTTATTCTATTCACTAATAAAATAATAATTTAGTTTTATCCCTGACATTTCATGTCTAGCTAGTGTCTTGCATCATAGTTTCCCTTGCTCTTTCTATCTGATGTTTTAAAAAGATATGAAATTATTTTTTATTTTATTTTTATGTTTGCTTTCCTTCCACATAGATTTTATCTTAACGTTGCTAGGGATGCTGTTATGCAAGGCAGCAACCAAAAAAAAATATATACAAAAATGGGTATAGTGTAGCTCTAAGAGTACAAAACGATACGAAACACGTAAGCTTTCGACCTTAAGCCTTCATCAGACAAAAAAAACGTGACTTATTTAAAAAAAAAAGAAGAAGAAAAAAGTACATACCCACTAAGATTTTGCATGCAAAAGATAAAAGTAGATATATATTAAAAAAAATAAAACAGATAAATAGATCACGGAGAAAAAATTTTTAAGTGTAAAATAATATCAACAGAAATGAAAAAAAAATCACATCTAGTTCCAAAAAGAGATTTAGTTTCTTTTTCTTTTCGTTATCTTGAGGTAACTGTTGCTGTCGTCGTTGTTGTTGTTGTTGTTGTTGTTGTTGTTGTTGTTCTTCTTCTTCTTCTTCTTCTTCTTCTTCTTCTTCTTCTTCTTCTTCTTCTTCTTCTTCTTCTTCTTCTTCTTCTTCTTCTCGTTTTCCTCCATGTTTCCTCCTCATCATCCACCTCTTTTTACTCGTACTCCTCCTCCTCCTCTGATGTAAATAAATCCTTTTAACAGTATAATAATTATCCAGCCAGCTACATATAAAAAAAATCCTAAAGACGGTTTAATAATATTTTTTATTAGGCTGCTGGGCCGATAACTCAGAAGATTTTGATTTATTCTTATGTTATTCTAACAAAAAATTTAACATAGGTCAACACTATACATAGTACTTTCTCCGTTACATGTAAAGGTCTGTTTACCTGAATAAGCAGCCTCGGCTTATGGAGGAAATGGCCGAGAGCCAAGCGCCAAGTCCAAGATCTAGATCTAATATCTAGATGTTTACCTTTACTTAAGCCTTGCCGTGATCCAGTCCCAAGCCCAAACTTAATCTACTTCGAGCTCTACGTTCTAATTAGCCAAGTACTATAAAGGCTTTGCGAATCTCATGTTGATAACAGATTACATAACCAGCCCCATTGCATGGTATTTTTCTGAAGGATTCTAAGAAACTAAGACGAAGTAACCGAATTGACTGAAGTAAACAAGGTTTTGCAACATAAAACTAATAGTGATCTATTTATTTTGGATAAGTATCGTAGTTAGGACACAAATATACTTAGTGAGTTTTTTCCGTTCGGCATACGAGCCTACTAGACTAAAAGTGTGAACTGTAAACTGTCCCAAATCTATCTAATCTTTAACTGATATAGCCCACTTCGGCTCTAAGTGAAAATGTTTGTTTGTTTCAGAGACTATGCCTGCTATTTTTAGAAGCCTCGGTTTGATTTATCTTATCGCCCATTTGGTTCTCAAGTAGTGGAGAGATATGATTGGACACTGGGGAAGATTCATTAACCTATCGTCTTCGTTTACATGGGCCCCACTACCACAAAGCGTCCACTGTCAGATCTACAGCATGATTCTTGGCATTGGGGTCATTGAAAGAGTCCGGTGACGTATGTTCGTACAGCGTATTTCCTTTATTTTGTTTTGTTTTTGTTTTTGTTTGTGACCTTTCCTGTTATAACGGAGACTGACTCATATTGGTCATTCAAACTTTACCTTGCTCATCATTTTATTGTGTAGATCTAACCATTCAATATCTTTTTTTAAACACTTTGTTTACCGAGAGGTTTTAAACCTATCCTACAAATCAGTGATATGCCTTTACTAATTTGTTAATAAAATACAGTAAAGTGTTTAGGAAAAATGGCTGAAGCTGTCCATGTTTTGTGGACAAGTGAAGCAGTTCTACAGAATCTTCATTCACATGTGAATGTTCCAATAATTAATAACAAAGTGAGTTAAGATGGATGGAATAGGGAAGTTGAGTTACCGACTAGTGTATTCAAAAGTCTAGTAATTCGAAGGAAATTGAATAAAGTCAAAATTCTTCACAATGTTTCAAAGCAGTTTATATTCTTTATTTAATTGTGGCATATTATTATATACCAACTCTGTCACTGGTGTTTCCTGTAGAACCTTTGAGAATTGAACATGCGGGCTTCTCCTGGCCGGTTCAGAGGGCTATAGACTGAGCTATCATGTACTTATTTTAGTTTTTCAAACATTGCATAGAAATAAAATGTATTGGATCTAGTTCTAGAAGCTCACAGCAGATTCTGTCACCAATGTGCCGCCAGCCTTCAATAAATGTCCGATTTCTTTACCGACAGGAATGTCAGACGACGGTGATACAGTCTTTGCAACTGCACCTTTTCGTCTTGCCGACAGCTCAAAGAAAAACTTACTTGTAGCATAGAAGTAAATGCGAAAGAAAAAAACAACAACACCAAAAAAAAACAACATTCATATAGTTGAGCTGTCGAGGAAGTCATTAAATTTTGGTCCTGATAGTCTCTATCAGAAAAGATCGACATCACCGGTCCAGTTCAGTTGAGTTGAGTTGAGTTGGTTTAACCATTTGAGTGCATAGGGGATGAATTTGACCCCTATTTTGGAGGCAATAAATTTATATGTCCATTACGGTGAATATTGTCTATTTTCATTCAAAGATTCAAATCATTTTTTACTCTGCCACTTTGAGGACATAATTTATTGGAGTTTAATTTAAAAAGAATGTCAAATTCATTGACAGTTATACTCTATAGGTACATCATTTCTAAAAATATACCTGAGAACTCAAGTGGTTAACGTTCAACGTCAGCACTATATAGACTATATTGTGGATGGGCCCCAAGACTGTCTTCTGACAATTTTATGTGCTGCGACATACGAGACAGAGCGGGAATACCATGACCGTTGTCTCAGCCGGTCACATTATACTGGCATTGACTAAAACAATTACAGTGGACAAAATGGGACAAATAATTATTTCTATCGATCGTGGAACTGCCGATCTGGAAATCAACGCTCTACCACATGAGACAGTTCACACCTCCCCCCCCCCCCCCCCTTTCCCCATTAACCAAACAAGGAATAAAGACAAACAAAAGGAAAACACAACTTATTTGCGTTGCTGGAATATCTGAGAAACAATTTGCTAAACGTTAGAGGTCCATTGACGTTTTTGCCGAGGAATGAATGATGCCAGTCTAGGATAGAGAATGTAGACCATTCTAGGATGCTGACGCTGGCAGCACAACTTCCAGGCAATAACAACGATGACGTAGATTTATATTGGATCTTGATTATCGCCCTACAAACAGAACTTTGATTTATACACCTACAAGCAATTCAGGTCGCGAAAAACACCACGACAAGAGCGGAAATTAGAAAAGATTTACGTCTATTGCTCTCGTCCTTCGAAACTGGCAGACATGATTGATGTAATGAAAATAGTCCATTCATTGAAAGTAAGGATGAATGAGAACATCTACTATGTTAAGGGTCTTTTCAAAATACATGTAATAAAAAAGCAGGTTTGACCTACTTTTGTTATGACTCATTTTTATAGCTAAAATTAAACCGGAAACTTAGAAGCAGTCATGGGCTGACAAGAAACATGAGGTAATTTATATCGAATATTAACCCAGAATGTCTGTTTTTATACTCATACTGATTTAACATTTTTTTTTTATATTTCCGCATTTTAAAAATGATGGATAATTTCAATTAAAGAGTTAAGTTTATTTGTCGTTCAACAAAATGCCCGAAATACGCATTTTGATTTGTGAAGTCATGAGTTCGATGAGTCATACTCTATTTTATGTAATGTTTTCTTTCCTTGTTTTTTTTAAACTTGATTTAAGGGCCGAAACACTTGCATTAAGGAATGTTTCTTCTCTGAAGCGTCTCTTTCTATCTAGCTCCCCGACGAGTTTCTACACATGTTAAGTTACAGGTACATGTCGTTGAAAGTCCTGATGTCAAGCTCAGAAAAAAATAATTTTTTTGTTCCATTGAAGAACTGTTACTGTTTCTATTTTTTTTCTGCCGTTGTCCCTGTTAGATTTTTTCTGGTAGTAGCAGCAGAAACAGCAGCAGCAACAGCAGTAGTAGTAGTATTAGTAGTAGTAGTAGTAGTAGTAGTAGTAGTAGTAGTAGTAGTAGTAGTAGTAGTAGTAGGAGGAGGAGGA
>RQTK01000085.1:314817-329334 GCA_003991915.1 Elysia chlorotica
AGAGAGAGAGAGAGAGAGAGAGAGAGAGAGAGAGAGAGAGAGAGACAGAGACAGAGACAGAGACAGAGAAAGAGGGGGGATGGAGCTCTTGAATTTACCACGACTATTAAAGTTTACTATTGAGGTGGAATTTTATAGTATCTATCTATCTATCTATCTATCTAGGATGTTAGGCAATAGAATTAACTTGATGTCTGAGTAGGATGGCTGCTATGCCATCAGCCCAAAACACGAAATGAGTTTGTACATTAATGTAAATCATCAGTAACTATTGAAGTTTCCACTTCAACACTACGCATCATAATGGAACAAATGTTAGAAAGTACTTAAACCCATTAAGATAACCATAAAATAGACCTAAAATGTACATTGAACATAAAACAATCAGACATGTACCTTAGTTGAAAGCCATCAATGGGAATGTTTATCTAGCATGGCTGGCTGTGTCATTATTCTAGATCTAAATCTGGCTACTGGTATCATAATTTTAGCAAGGCTGTGTTTGAGTATTTTGAAGCTTAAAGAACTAACAGTGACTATGAGCTCTTATAGCTTGTGTCAGTAGCTAGATCTATCACTATTATTATTAATTTTGTCTTATGTTGTTATTATTTTGACTCATCTAGGCTTGCTTGACAAGCTTTTATAATTTCACATTCAATACAGAAATTACACTGGTGAAACATCAAGGCTACACTTATTTACAAATCCTTACTCTGTAAAAGACCAAACATAACACTCTAAAAAAACTATTCGTAAAGAAGAAGGATTTAGATATGACAAACAGTCAATTACTTAGTGGTGACAAGAAAAACACAATAACGTAGACATACAAACCTACGGATTAATACTAAAGGATGCAACATCTACGGGTATCGTAGACCCTACGTGAAGTAATACAAACATATACATTGACTGCCTTAGTGATCTTATAATAGTTTTTACATAACAAATGTAAACGTAAGGAAATGGAATCTGACATTATAAACCAAATGTTACCAAATTAAGCTCAAATATTAATTTGACCTCACCTTAATGTGAACAGAAAAAACTCAATTATATATAGATCCATGCAATTTACGACAATTACACACTACCTGGCAAATATCCCAAACTCATAAAAAAATTATTAATCTACGACTTTATTTATTAGGTTTTTTTGTTAGGAGGAAGGGT
The DNA here is from genome assembly GCA_003991915.1 of Elysia chlorotica. Lineage (NCBI taxonomy): Eukaryota > Metazoa > Mollusca > Gastropoda > Plakobranchidae > Elysia > Elysia chlorotica. Next base: position 315,994 of record RQTK01000085.1, read on the forward strand.
GGTAATAGAAATGAAGCGATTCTTAAAGTGTGAAATAAGCTTTCTAAAAATAGTTTTTTGCCATATGAATAACAGTGTGCTGGCATTTACATAACATTATGCTTCTCTACAGCCCCCATTATAATGCATTTCTATTGTATGATACTATACTTATATAATGTACACGATTATAATCTACATCTACTCCCGATCTGCCCTGGTTGACTAACCATCCATCAAAACCAATGGCGAAAAAAATACGGTCAGCATAAAATCTCTCTCACTGCAATCATAACTATGTGTAATCCAGACCAAATCGAACAGAATGAGTAATAATAATAATAATAATAATAATAATAATAATAATAATAATAATAATAATAATAACAACAACAACAACAACAACAAATGCTTCTGCAAACCACACCACATCTAGATATGAACAAGTTTGCCCGTCCTGGGCGGGAAAAAGGCATTGATACAGATGGTGAGTACATGATTGCATAGTAATGGAAGTCTGACTCACGCCGCAAATATTGCTGAGTACATGCGATTATAAATAATTATTCATTACTATGATCGGTGGTTCGCTTTCAGCCAAGGCCTTGTGAACGGACCATAACCGAGAAACGTGCCAGCACGCATAATCACACAGACAATACGAGCTGTCAGTTTTGTTATTTTATATGACTAAGGTATCGGTGAGTGTATTATAAGTACCACACCCACTGACAGATGTGAGAAGATAAAAATACACGTTTAGGAAAGCTGACACATCATGACTGTATCAGCAAATTAATAATAAGTGTGCGATATGTTTGTATGTGTGTGTTTGTGTCTGTATGTGTGAGTATCACACTCACTGTGACAGGTGGGAGTTAAAAACACCTACACATTTCGGAGAGATGACACATGTGCATGTAACAGTGTATTTATAATAATTGCGTGACATATGTGTGTGTGAGTGTGTAATTATATGTTTGTGGGGGTTAATTGGACAAATACATTTTTGATCGATCGTGGGAGTCAAACCGCGGACCTCCCGATCTGGAGACCAACGCTTTACCACTTGAGCCAGTTTGCCCTATGTGTGTATAATGAGTACCACACCACAGCTGAGAGTAAAAACAATACTTGGTAGAAGGATGACATAATTATGTTAGGTACATGTATATATGCATGCTTTACTGATGTTTGGCCTACTGGTTGAGCCAGGTCTCCCCATACATGTATATATGCATGCTTTACTGATGTTTGGCCTACTGGTTGAGCCAGGTCTCCCCACTATCTCTAAGTGTGGCAGCACGTAAACGTGTCTTGGGGCCCGTCCACAATATATCCGATATTAGTGCTGACATTGGACGTGTAGCAACCAACCCAAACTTACTAATGGGTGGCACGCACGCGCACCGTACACGCGACTTGCATGTTGGGTCGGTTGTGATGAAACGCAGCCTTGGACATTGAATTCATTTTCTTACGAATGGATGCTGCCTTTGTTAAAATGATTTCTTCATCCATATATCTATCTTTATATCAAGCTATGTATTGTTATGTTTTGTTTGTAAACCACGATTAAAACAGCCTTGGGCATTTCTTGCACAATCATGTTTAATAAGATCCGATTCTATAGTCATAATATGGATGTCTTTTGGTATTTTTTTCTTTTCTTTTTTTTTTATCGTTCTTTCTTTCTTCTTTTTCAAAATTATAAACTGTGCGTTGATCCTTTTTTCTTTAGGTTAGATTATTATTTGTTTAATCGATTTAGCAAAATGGGTCCGTTTTTTTTTTCATCAGTTGACTTCATTAGGCATTGATTTTCTTGGGAAAGTACCAGATAAATAACAATAAAAAGCATCAGAAATTTAAAAGTGACTCTGTCGATGCTTAAAACATGTTGCGCATCTGGATGTGCTCATGTTTTCTTCTAATTCCTGTCTAGTACCTTTGAACGTACAAGAAAAGAAGATACATGCATTAATAAACGGAATGTAGCGCTGTTTGAAAGATGAGCTGTAGATAATAGAGTTTGCAATACATTAACTTACTTCCCCTCATGGCTAAATTTGACCAGTAGATTTCGAGCCACCAGTTATGAAGATATTGCTAAAAGGAATGTAGCACTGTTTGAAAATCGAGCTGTATACTTTTCCGTTAACAACACATTAAGTTACAACTTCCGAAACATTAACTCCACAGAAATTCAATACATGCTCTCAATGGCATTGAATTTCTTATTATATTATATTATAATGATTATATAAACCACACACGAGACAGGACGGGGAGGCCTGTACTCCTGTCTCAGCCGGTTACATTATACTGACACCGACCCAACCAGTGATAGGGGACAAAATTGGAGAAATAGATTTTTGACCGATCGTGGGATTCGAACTCTGGACTTACCGAAATCTACACCAATGCTCTACCACTTGAGCCAGTTCGCCTCCTTTTTTGAGCCCCTGGATTGTGTTCAGTTTTGAAGTATTTTTAATAGACCCGGCCTTCAAATAGTTCATAATCAACTTTGTGAATACACCTAAAACTCACGTTGTTAGTTTATTCACAGTGTCAGTTGTGTGATAGGCTGAAACAGGCGTCCTGGTATCCCTGCTCTGTCTCTGTTGGCAGCACATGATTTTTCAGACACAAGTTCTAGGACCAGTCCTCGACATAGCCTATTACTTGGTATTTGGCATTGAGAATTAAAAAAAAAATACGGTTGCCAACTCACACGCGGCTTTATCTTTCGTCCTAGTAAAATTTAACACCTGTTTCAGTTTGGTCTCCAATCTGCCAGTTGTTGTTTTCTTCAGACCAGCAGTTGTTAAGTTGGTTTAACGTCCAACAGCAGCACTACATAGGCTTTATTGTGGACGAGACCCAAGACGGACGTCTGACAATTTTTATGTGCTGAATTGCACGGATACATTTCTCTCACTGTTTAGGAAGGAATGGGCACAGGGGCCGGAAGAAAGACAATAAAAAGTCTTTGGGGGGTTGGGGCCCGTCCACAATATAACCTATAAAGTGCTGACTTTGGACGTTAAACTCGCCTCGCTATTCTTGGAGCTAAGATGCCACATTTAGACACCGACAACTGACTTTTTTTTTTTAAATTTTTTACGCATCCACTTGTTTAAAATATAGGATTTCAACGGCTGGTTTGGAACAAGATCTTCTTATTTTCGGAAGCCGTCTCTGAGAAGCAACGCCACAAAGAGAGACAAAGAAGAAGAATAAGCATTGAACCCTTGTTCAACATGATTTATAGATTCGTAATATCAACATTTTTAAGCCCAATCACCACTTTGTAGAACGATTTCAGGCTCTGTGAGGTGATAACTTACACTTTGAGGTTCTGTCTGCAGTAAAAAAAAAACACCCAAAAAAACAAAACAAAAACAAAACAAAAACAAAACAAAATTAAACAAAAAACTACTACAAACGTTGACCTACCCTCTTTAAGCGTAAGTCAAAATGAAGACTTGAACACCTACTGCTATTAAAACAAAAGGTAAAAAGACTCAACCCATATTCGTGAAGGGTGCATGCGTCCTGGTGATAAATAATTATTCAGAATTTCAGTTTTATAAGTATCGTGTTTGATGTGCTCATTCATGCTTGGAAAGGGGAAATTATGTACTCATACGCTTGAAAAAATGAAAGCGAACCCCCCCCCCCAAAGATAAATAGATAGATAGATGGATAGATAAATAGAGACAGACATAGAGTAGTTACTGACTGTAAAGACAAAAGATTAATTAAACGCTCAGTAATGTTACATAATAATAGTAATTTGTTTATGAGTATTTTTAAAGAAAGAGGCCCACATACATACTGTTTTAAAGAGTCCAATTGTTTTGGCGAATATGATAGCTTTTCGCCGTGGCAACCACGACTAAGTCTTCCATTATCTTAGCCTTGGGGTCGTGATTTGGTCTTGTGCAACAGCTCTCCTCTAGATTGAGCAACCCTTCAGTATGGAGTTGAGTTGAGTTGAGTTGAGTTGGTTTAACGTCCAATATCAGCACTATAATATAGACTATATTGTGGACGGATCCCAAGACTGGCGTCTGACAACTTTATATGCTGCCACACACGATACAGGGCGGGATACCATGACTCCTGTCTCAGCTGGTCACATTAAACTGACACCGACTCAACCAGTAGGGAGCTAAATCGTCAGGGTTCGAACCACGGACCTTTTGCGTCGGAAGCCTATGTATAAACTTCTTATGGTTTTGGCTCAAGATTTGCTACTGATTTGGTCGCTGTAGGTATAAATTGTGCCTGGCTGAAGCAGGAGTTCTGGTATACCCGCACTGTCTCATGTGTGGCATCGCGTAAAATTGTCAGGTTTTTGGTCTTTGGACCCGTCTTCGTATAGGATACTTCTTGGGAATTTTGGAGACCTGAAATTTGGAGAAAGATTCTCTTTACAAAGAACAATCAAAATTTGCGGCCGTTAGTACTTTGGAAATAAGAACAGCAGGTTGGAGGATTGAGATTGATATCTTGCTCGGCGCACCCGAAACTCTAAGCTTCTTTGGGAATCCTAGGAAAACAATACTAACCGTATTGCTTTTATTCAGGATTTAGAATCTCATTGTTCCATCAGATAAAAAAACAGGGAATAACTGGCTCAAAAGGTAGGACTTTGGTGTCCAGATTGGGATGTTCGCGGTTCGAATCCCACGATCAGTCAAATATTTATTTGTTCGATTTCTTCCCCTCCTGGGGGCTGTGTCAGCAATATGACCGCCCTGTCTCGTGTGTGGCAGCACATAAGCTTGCCAGGCGTCAGTTTTGGGACCCTTTCACAATATAGCCTATGTTATGTTGACGTTAGACATTAAACCAACTCAACTTAAAACAGATTAAAAAAAACAAAAAACAAATTTTAAATCCTAATCGAAACAGACAGCATTGATTTAAGCAGTAAAAAGAGAGCATAATGGCATTCTCAGATAAAGACGTTCTGGATCATATTACATTGAAATATTGGTCGGAGCGGTAAACATAAATTTTATTCTTTCTTTATTTAGGTTTGTTTTTCCCCCATTTCCCTGGATGGTTACGTAGTTGATGTAACAGAATGCTAGTTATTAACTAATTCATGATTATAACTATATGCACTCCCAGTCGTTGTTTTACTCACTCAGTGTAATTATATTCACATAGCAAAACACGCGCGCTTTTCCACCTACTAAAGCCACTATTAATTTACGATGTGGTTAAGACTTTTCTAGATCTAGATCTAGATTTTTGGCATTCGTGTATTTTATATGCATGATGTGATTCTGGCTCATCACTACGCGAATTAACTTTTCTAACGTTTTCACGCGGCATATTTATGGTCGCTTTACTGGCAGCCTATATTAAACCTTTATGTGAGGCTTGGCTGTGATACATAATTATTTTAGATGCAGGAAAGAGATCTGCTTTGTAAGTTGAGGTGAAGAACTAGATTTACATGTGACATATGTGCTGTTTTCCCCCATCATGGCCTTCATTTAGTATCATAAAGGTTAAAACGTGTGTTTGAAGACCTAACTTGGGTGGTATTATACTGAAGTACACACTTAACAAAACGGAAAAGCAGTGATAAAAATACTTTCTTTAGAAGCCTAAGTTAAGCTTATAAGTGAGTACCACACATAAAATTGCACCGGAAGAATAGTAATATTGACACCGAAGGCAAAGAAATATAAATATTATTTATAATTAGGCGGAGGAGGAGAAGGGGTGATTTTCATCAATCGGAATAGCGTGCGATTTTTACTTGTGGAATTCCCGGGGTTCAAAATATGATACGGTCGCATTTCACCCCACAGGATGAATCAGTGTGTTTAACGTGACGGTTTAGGTCTTGGCATAGAAGCTCTGGTATGGTATCCCTGACCTGTCTCTGAATTTTAGCACGCAAAGTTATCAGATGATAGTCTTGAGACCACTTCACGAGATAGTGAAGTTGCTGACATTGAACTTTAAGAAAGAAACAAACATACACTCCCATTATGTTATCATTAGCTTATGCTATGAAAGCTGGTAAAGGGAAATTTAACTTAAACATGTATCTTTTCGCAATGTTGGTAACTAATTCTTCAATAAAAGTGAACTACCAGTACTATGCCTATATAACAAGACAAAATCCATTAAAAATAAACATAGTAAATGCTAGTAGTATTTGTTCTTGTAGTTTTAGTTTTTATATTAGTAGTAGTAGTAGTAGTAGTAGTAGTAGTAGTAGTAGTAGTAGTAGTAGTAGTAGTAGTAGTAGTAGTAGTAGTAGTAGTAGTAGTAGTAGTAGTAGTAGTAGTAGTAGTAGTAGTAGTAGCAGCAGTAGTATTCAGTAGCAGCAGTGTTGATATCATCATTAATGTGACTCATGTCATTTTTTAGAGATATCTGTATCAAACTACTCGACTCGTACCTTCCGTTGACAATGAAATTATAATCAGACTAAACGTGCTTGCATGCTATTTTTTATCAAATTAAATTACTTGATCAAACCAACAGTATTTTCGCAGGCTTTAAAGTATACATGTCCTATCGTACTTATTGTAAAAGCACGGCCTGTGCCCATTTAGCGAAACGTAATTAAAATTAGACGGCCTGAAAAATAATATCCCCACAATCTGTATGATTCATTGATTGAAAATGTTCGACCTGCCTATGAATGAGACCTCGGCCAATTGAATATCAGATTGACCAATTATTGTTGGGGGTATTAAACTTTCAATCATTAGTTCTACCCGTGGAAGCATACAACGAAAATAGATGGCTTCGTGGCAAGAAGAGGATATGATTATTTTAGTTGAGAATAACTATGTTCACTTCTTGCACTGAACCTTTACGATGTACATGTATTATTATTATTATTGTTTCTACAGCCATCTGTTGCTCGCCACAGTAATGACAGCTGCGTCAGTGAGTAGGTGTAAGTGTGTGAATGTCTGTGAGTAATTTAATACAGGTTTTGTGAGCATAACTATGATAGTGTGTGACAGAATGACATCTCCTTGTTATAGTATTTTTGGCTTCATAAGTCTAGAACAGAGCTGTTGTTGTTGTTGATCTTGTTGGTGTTGTTGTTGTTGTTGTTGTTGAGTTGGTTTAACAACCAACATCAGCGCTATATAGGCTTTATTATGGACAGGCACCAAAAATGACGTCTGACGGAGATACAATGACTCATGTCTGACACCCACCCAACCAGTAGGGAGCGCACTCGCCAGGGCTCGAACCCGGATCTTTTGAGTAGGAAGCCGATGTTCTACCCCAGGGCCACCGCGCCCCCCTAGAATAGAGCTATGCTTGGGGGATGGCTATGCACATTTCATAACATATCGTCCTCGTTTTCGCTAAGACTACCGCCATCGCGAGTACTCTAATGTATAGATATCAGGTGGACAACACGCTCATTCACGGCGCACACCGTTTGTCACGAAGTAGTCTGCCACTTGCCCACTCACCTCCAGCCAGACAGAATGTTTACCGAGGTGGAAAATTCAAAATGCCATAATTAGTTTCCATAGTTCAGGGCTGCCAACCTTACCCAAATAAATCGTATTATCAAGTATTTTTACATGTTTTTGGGTAAAAGTGTTTACTGTGACAGCTGTGTGAGTTAGCAGCTAGCCCATACCTGGTTAGTATTGTTGTGCGTGTGGTTCTGTTCACGCAACAGATTCCTTCTTCATTAATAACTAAAGGTGAAGGTCGAAAGGCGAAAGTCAGTTCAACCTGAGAGTGTGAAATCACGATTTCACAGGAAGGATTTTGCCTATGTGGGTTAAGATATATGTATAGCGGTTGCTTCCTTAGTTAAACTCCAGTAAACACTCTGAAGATTTTTTCAACCACCTGAATGTCAATAAAAAAAATAGAGCTTGCATCATGCTAACTCCCTGTATCAATAGCACTGTGATATTTTTTGAGAAACGTCTCACTAACTCTATAGTCTCTGGTTCAACTAAGTACCTAGGCCAGATGGATATTTCCGAAAAGAAGAGGCGTAAAAGATTTAAAAACATAGCGCAACGATGAAAATTTTAGAATGAGTGGTGATTTGAGCACTGTTTAAAAAGAAATTGACAAAAATGTTGTTGGGCGATATCGTTACATAACACTCTGGCCTATCAAGTAACGCTGAGAAATTTGTCCCCTATCAATAATTTGGCACAACATCGACAAAAGTAATGTTCCCATAAAATTAAGACTGAATAGCTATCGCCTTTTCACACAGATGTGACATGGCAGTTGGCTGGATTATTTTCATTCTAGGGCCCACTTATAACGATTAGTCGGATATCAGAGACAATGATGTAGTCGTGTTTTGTGGTAATTTGATGCGGGCTATCATTGAGATATTCACACTTTCTGGTTATACAATGTAGTGTCAGCGATGGCGATTCAAATCTCCTGCTTAAGTAAAAACCTGTATCAGTATAATGTGTCTGCCTGAAACTGAAGTCCTTTTCCCTACTCTGTTTCTGTGTGGGAGGAGCGTGGTAGCCCAGGGGTAGAACATCGGCTTCCCACGCAAAAGGTCCCGAGTTCGAATCCTGGTGATTTCGCTCCCTACTGGTTGGGTCGTGATCAGTTTAATATGACCCGCTGAAACAGAAGTCATGGTATTCCCGCCCTGTCTCGTGTGTGGCAGCACATACAATTGTAAGACGTCCGTCTTGGGGCCCGTCCACAATAAAGCCTATATAGTGCTGATGTTGGACGTTAAAACCAACTCAACTCAACTCAACTCAATTATGTGTGGGAGCAGGTAAAATTATTGAGCATTATTATTTTAATCTTGGGGCCCGTCCACAATATAGTCTATATAGTACTGATGTTGAACGTTAAACCGACTCAGCTCAACTCAGCCCCACTCTGTTTCTGCAGGTAAAATTATCGAACATTATTATTTTAATCTTGGAACCCGTCCGCAATATGGTTTAGTTTCTAATGATAGGCCTTAAGAAAAACCAACACAATGAAATGCACACTAAACAAAACGTAAAAGCAGGGATAAAGATAGTTTCTGTGTTTAGAAGCCTATGTCGAGCTTATAAATGAGTATCACAAATTAAACTGCACCTGAAGAGGAGAAATATTGACACTGAATGCAAGGAAGAAGAGCAGAACAAGAGTAAAGAACCAGATGAACATGGAAAGAAAGAAAACGAAATAGAATGAAAAAGGAGGGAGCCACAGAGAGAAATGGGAGAGAGAGAAAGATGAGGGGGAGAAAAAGAGATGGGAGAGAGCCGGAAATGGGGAGAGAGATAAAGAAAAACAGAGAGAAACTGAGCGACAAAAAAGAAAAAAACAGATTGAGGCAGTTAGAGAGAGGCAGGAGAGAACGAGAGAGAGAAAGAGAGAGATATAGAGAGAGAAAGAGAGAGAGAGAGAGAGGTAGTGTCAGCGATGGCGATTCAAATCTCCTGCTTAAGTAAAAACCTGTATCAGTATAATGTGTCTGCCTGAAACTGAAGTCCTTTTCCCTACTCCCTGTTTTTGTGTGGGAGGGGCGCGGTGGCCCAGGGGTAGAACATCGGCTTCCAACGCAAAAGGTCCCGAGTTCGAATCCTGGTGATTTCGCTCCCTACTGGTTGGGTCGTGATCAGTTTAAGCGAAGCCCTGGTTCTCAAGACTTGAAAAACGTTTGACAATAACTATTTCTTCAGTTGCTACACAGAAACATTGGAGTTTATCCGGGAATTTTATATAATTTATAATACAATCGGTATACTAACACATACTTGTTTAGTAAGAAACGTTTTTTGTTTTTGTTTGAGTTTTTTTTTTTTTGCCTGATTGTGGGAAAGAACGCGGAATGTCTTATTCAAAGTCACGCGCTTTTACACTACACAATAATAATTATTGCTCCTGTTCATGAGAACCAACTTTCCCGCGGTTCTATTTATAGATCTAGTTGAAATGAATGACGCTGTGTCTTTGCTTTTTCCGCCTTGGCTCTAAATCTAATAGTTTGCTATTCTGTCTCTTCGTTTGGCTCTTGCATCCTATAATGTCTTTCTGTTTCCATCTCTTTCTTTCCATTTGACTTTTTGGTCTCCCTCTTCTATTTTCTCTCTCTCTGTTTTTATCTCTTTTCCTCTTTCGCTTTCGCTTTCCAACGATCTCCATCGAAAAACAATATTGCTATGCTGTCTAACAGACGCAATTTCTATTCATCTAGCTTTGTATTTTTATCATTCCCTTCCTATCCCTCCCGTGTTCATTCGGCCTCTCTCCCATTTTCTTTGTCTCTTTGCCTCTCTGTCTGACTGATAATTATGTAAAATCTTAATTCTAAGAGGAAATAAATCATTTTGATTAGTATCATATCATAGTTATAAATATAATTCTTAGTTTCCACAAGTCATCATCATCATCATCATCATAACAATAGAGAAATATAGAACGAGAACAGACACCAATGAAGAGAGAGAGACAAGAGGGAGAGAGAGAGAGAGAGAGAGAGAGAGAGAGGAGATTTATTTGAGCGCCAAACAAATTGAAACGATTGTTTTAAGCCCATATCAAGACCTTCTGGATGATGATGATGATGATGATGATGATGATGATGATGATGATGATGATGATGATGATGATGCCCTCTTAACATTATTACTTCCTCATATGATTTTCCCCACTGCCATTCCTCTTAAGCCAAACATTTTTTTTTAAATCTGATCGTAAAACGGCTTGATTATTATACTCTAGATCTAGACCATGCCAGATTACTGTCATTATTTCTCCCTGCGTCACAACATACAAACAATGTCCTGAGAGCAGTGGCTGGTGATCGCAATTCACAATAACAACCAATAGTATGTGTATAAGGAAGTCAATGCCTGTCTCACTGTATGTATGGGGAACGCCCGAAACCTCTTTCTGTCAACCTGTCTCTCTGACGGGGCTCCGCCTCTACGGATCTACGTGCGTGGATTACCCTATAAAAAAAAACAACTTGTCTACTAAAAGACTTGAAGGTAAAACATATGATGACCTTGATTGATGACATCACTACAGGAGTTTTGCGTAAATATTAATATTATTCTTGGCCCAAAAACAATGCACGTATATTAACTTAAAAAAGAACAATGTAAACTTGTCTACAAAAAGACTGAAAGGTAGACATAATAACGACCTTGATCGATGACACCACAAGAGGAGTCTCGCGTTACTGTAGATATGATTCTTGGACCCAGAAACAAAGGCCATTGGTGGATTAGAACAATGTGCTACATCATACACTGTCACTTTGACCCGACATTGTTACAGTGTTACCAAACCCACGACCAGGAGGTGTCCGAACTTCGTGATCACAGGTACGTAATAGACGTCTACGCTCTCAGTCTCAGATTGACGTAATAGACGTCTACGCTCTCAGTCTCAGATTGATCCTCGTGGGGATGTCACATACCAGGTCGAAAAGCTCGCACGATAATTTTAGAAAGGACCGTCGCCAGAAACAAGGAAGACCCCGTCGTCATGAACGATTCTTCCTGGCATCCTTAAGCCTTTTTTTTTTAAAGAGATGGGACGAGAGTTCCTCATGTTCCAATTAAGGCAAGGAAATACCTTTCGAAAAGAAAGGAACCCGAAAATCATATTTATAGCAGGATGTGAATTTACAGACAACTTTAATATTGTGCGTTTCTGGTCTATTTAATGTGACCGTATGAGCCAGGAGTAATGGTGTCCCCGCCTTGTCTCGTGCGTGGCAGCACGTAACATTGTCAGACGTCAGTATTGGGACCCGTCCACAATATAATCTATATAGTGCTGATGTTGGACGTTAAACCAACTCAACAACTCAACAACACCTCTAATCTATTTCTAGGAAAGGTATCACATGTTTCCTTATTAGCAGTTTTGCATTGTAACATGTTACTGAAATAACCAATCCGAGAAATAGAAAATCATTGATAATTGATGCATAGTAACGTTTTTTGAAAGTTCTTAGAAACAGTAAGCTTTCGTGTAATTTATAAAGAAGATCTTTTGCGGTTGGATTTATGTCCCGTATCTTTTGACCCCTACACAGAAGTCGCTCTGTCGTGACAATAATGGATAGGCACATCCATGGTCTAACCCAACATCAAACTTTTGGTCTTCTTTTCATCAATTCGATGTTCAAGCACTTGGGCCAAATTATATTTTACCTCGAAAAGTGTCTATTGTGTATTGTTGCTTAGCGTCAAAAGTCAGCTCTATAAAGGCTATATTGTGCACGGGATCCAAGACTAACGTCTGAAAATTTCACGTGCTGCCACGCAAAGACAGTGAAGGGATAACTTGACTCTTTCTCAGCAGCTCAACATATACTGACACCGACCCAACCAGTAGGGGACGAGTGGGTTTCGAACCACGGATCTCCACGGGAAGCCAATATTTACCCCAGGATTCTATCCACCCCCTTGAAAAGTAGTCCAGTATATTTTTTTATAGTAAGCTTATAAAGAAGTGAAAGTTAAAACTTGAGTGCTGTGGTAAACGATTCCAGCTATACTATGGATATAAACAAACAATAATTATGAAAATGTATCTCCTTGAAAAAAAACGTATAGACACTTCAGTTACTACTTATGTAGCCGGACAATTTTCTCTTCTGGAAGATTTTCTTAACTGATATTCAAAGCAACTCATAAATAATTTTTATCTGTCGGATTTATAAGTTGTATCTTAGCATTCAAGTAGGTAAAATTACCAATTTAACAAAGCCAAACTGATTTAAGTGTTTAAAATCTTCTGTTTCTATATACATACATGTATATTTATCCTTCCCCACTCTTCTTTCAAAAGGGATAGAAACAAAATAAGATCGACGTCATAACAATCAACTACTGAATGACGTGGGAGCCAAGGGCACATGCACTTTTAATGTCCGTGAGGGGGTTGTACTTTTATTTCACGGTCTTCAACTGCGACCCGAAGTTAGATCTATACTTTCTACGTAACCGGTCAATTCTATGTAACAATACATGTACTTTAGTGGTCATTCATTCATTCATTCATTCATTCATTCATTCACTCATTCATTCATTCAATCATTCATTCATTCATTCAATCATTCAATCATCACGGACCGGGTCCAGAGCAGACATCGATGATCATGGCACGCCAACCATTTCTTTGGCTCCCGCTCGTACTTTCTCTTTGTTACTCTTTATCACTCCGTCTCTTTCTCTCTATCTATTTATCGATATATCCAAGGCATGTCTCTCACTCTCTCACTTGGTCTGTCTGCCTGTCTGTCTGTCTGTCTGTCTATCTATCTGTCTGTCTGTCTGTCTGTCTGTCTGTTTCTCTCTCTCTCTCTCTCTCTCTCTCTCTCTGTCTCTTTCT
>RQTK01000085.1:329609-339609 GCA_003991915.1 Elysia chlorotica
CTCTCTCTCTCTCTCTCTCTCTCCAAATCATGCTTTTTTCAGAAGCGTTGGCACGTGCCTTTCTTACGGCCACTCCCACAAAACTTTCCACAGAACATCCTATCTGTGAGGTCAATATCATGAGTAAATAAAACGGAAGGAAACACACACAAAAAAACCCTAAGAAGCACGATTCTTTGACGTATTATACTGGGTACAAAGAAGATACACATAATTTAATTATCTTTGTAGTATGTAGTACATTGAAGAGGGTACTTAGATAGTAACTATCTACTCTTGTGTGATTCATAGATGGAAGTGGGAAAGAAATAAAAGCAAAGTCCTTACAAGGAAAAAGTAAATTATTGGTCCTTTTATCAGACATTTAATGTGAATTGACTTACAATATGAATTAGGATACTAAGAGAACACATGCCACAAAGGAACATGTTCAAACCTCCTTTTGGTATTGAGCAGGAAATTTGAATGCAACCAATCTACAAAAGACATTATTATTCGTTGTTGATTTATAATTAATGGTGAGCAACACGGCCTATGTTCCTTTGTTAAATGTTCATATCACTACAGTTTCTGTATCACACATAGGAGAAAAGGTTATGTGGTGCGTAGAAAAGAGAGAGAGAGAGAAAGAGAGAGAGGGAGAGAGAGAAAGAGAGAGAGGGAGAGAGAGAGTTTGTTTATTGTTGCTTAGCGTCGAACGTCAGGACAATATGCTAAATTGTGGACCAGCCCCAAGACTAACGTCTGACAAGTTATCGTGCTGCCACACAGAGACAGTCCAGGGATACTAAGTCTCACTGGCATCGACCAATGCGTCCACAAGTACAGGCCAAGTCACCGAATTGACTTACGTGAGCACAATTCTATTTAATAAGAATACATTGTACTACTGATCTGTTTCTTTAAAATTTTTATAACAATTAGGACAGACCCATACTCAGAAAAAACATTTTCGTTTAGCCCACACAACGAAAATGTAAACTATTTTAACTGGGCCAAAACGTTAAAAAATATAGTTCAAGACCTTGTAATACGTGTTTGTACTATGCTCGTTCCAGCAATTATTGCTGATGGGGTGATGTTTGCTACAGTGAATAACAGGCCATGCAATCTCTTAAATGTGCGCCAGTTTTGTTTTTGCCACATCAATGTGATATGTCTTTCAGTGTTGTTTTTTTACCTAAACGTTCCTCTCTCTCTCTCTCTGTCTCTCTCTGTCTCTGTCTCTCTCTCCCTCTCTCATTCTCTCTCTCCCTCCCTATCCCCATCATCTCTTTCTCTCTCACTCCAACTCTCTCTTTCTATCTATTACTTTCCCTTTCTCTTCTTTTTACTCTTACCTTTCATTTCCATCTCTCTCTTTATCTATCTACCTATCTCTCTATCTCTCTATCTATCATCTATCTATCTATCTATCTATCTATCTATCTATCTATCTATCTATCTATCTATCTATCTATCTATCTGGTCGAATTCGTTTCAACCCTTTTTCCCTCTTGTCGTCTTTTCTTTTAGTGATAATATTGGTGTTGAAAGCAATGTTGGAGGAGTAGTCAACTTAGTCATTCCAAGCTTACATGAGACAACGTTCACTCTCTAACTCTGAATCTCTTCCTCATTTCAATTGATCAATCCTGACAAAATATTTACGACTTAGTTAACTACACGAAGTGTTTACACAATTGATGACAGTTCCAAATATGAGTGACGATCAATGGATACACTTTTGCCAATGAGATCGGTATGGTGTCCTCGAACATTGAACTCTACTGTTTGATGTCTCAATAATCAATTATGCTCAAAATTTGTTACAACTTGGCTAACTTCACAAAGTATGTAAACTATTAATGACAGTTCCAAAAATGAGTGACAATCAATGCCATCGGTAAGGCACTCTCGAACATTGAACTTTGCTGTTTGATGTCTCAATTATGTGTATAATAAGGCATAAAATACAGAAATTATCAATAGAACCCGTATGCCGCACAATACTCTTTTCCTGTTGAAGCCATTATTCAATTTCCACTTACTCCATTCAATGAAGCATTCAAATAATCTAAGCAGATTAAAGGTACTAACGCGTAACGCCTAGGAGTAGGAAAATGTGAATCTTTTACATAATACAGACAACACACAACTAATTTAGCCTCCTCCCTCTCTCCATCTCTCTCTCCCTCTTTTTCTAACTCTCTCCCTCCTCTCTCTGTCTCTATCTGTCTCCGTCTCTGTATCTCTCTCTCCCCCCCTCTCTCTCTCTATCTCTCTCTCTCTTTCTCCCTCTCTCTCTCCCTCTTTTTCTAACTCTCTCTCCCTTATCTCTCTGTCTCTCTAGTCTCTGTCATCGTCTCTGCATCTCTCTCTCTTTCTCTCTCTATCTCTCTCTCTCTCTCTCTCTCTCTCTCTCTCTCTGCGTCCCTAGATTTTATCTTTTTAACCACACCATTGGTGCTATGCTACACGTAAAAGTGAATCATTTGATAAGTATTGATGTAAGTAAGGAGTGTCTCATTAGAATGCTTTTTACATTATATTATAAATTATGAATTGGGAAGTCGGCCTGTTGCCTGTTGTTGATGTGGTACGATGCACAGGTTGACATTTCTATTAATAGAAATCTGTGGGTACGAGACAAGTTTTATAGATGAATTAACATAGTTGGTTAGCATCTATGCCATGCATGAATAGAAACTAAATAAGATGCATCGTAAACACACACACACACACACACACACACACACACACACTCACAAACGCTCGCGCACTCATTGATGGACCACTGCCACTATGTTGAAACAAAAAGGAGTAGGAATTCATTATCACAAAGGCAAATTTATTATCAACATTGCACATCGAGGTAAATTTATAGTAGAGCTGTCGTCAGAACCACAGACTTCAGATCAAGATGAGACTGATTATGAAATGCATTTTGTTTCTTCATTGTTTACAATGAAATCCCAAAATTATAGGATTCTTGGTAGGTCTTTAGCAAATATTATTTGTCCTAACATATACATATATTTGTAATTAAATGCAAGTATTGAGATACAAAAAAAATAGAATGGTGAATCTGATACGCGTAAACAAGAATTGCCACGTAAGTTACCTTTAGGTAATGAAGAAAACCCATAAGATCTTCGAAATAAGAACTTTCTCACGGCTTGTTACTCTTTAATTCTACAAGTAAACAATGGTTAACCACATAGTCAAGAATCATTTGCTTCCCCAATGTTTATGTCATAATTTTCAACATTCCTAACCATCGAATATAAAAAAATAAATACTATATGGTATGGTGGATTAGACGTAGGGTTTTAACACTGTCTCCTTATCAATCATACGAGAACCTATCGTCCCACGCAGGTCTGTTATCAACCTGGCGCTTTTTGCCCGACCCTTGTCTTTTCTTCAACGAAGATGGCGAGTTTGACGCAGCACCGCGCCCCGCATCGTCTGACTTTGCACCTTTGCCTGGCCTGGACTTAACACCGGCCGCTCCGATTGGCGGGAGCTTGGCTTTCCCCCCAGGCACCTGCGCCTGCTTCCTCAAGAACTGCTCCTCCAGGGGATGGTGGTGGCCAGGTCTACCAGGCCCGGAGCCAGCGGATCTCCCGGCATTCCCGCGACTTCCGGTTCCTCTGGACTTGCCAGCGGAGGATGCATCCCTGGTGTTCTTAGATACCCGAGGCTCATTGGGTTCCAGCTGCTGGTGCCGAAGGACATCCTTGAGACGGGCGTTGAGTTTGAGCGCCTCGGACAGCAGGAGCTCCGTCTCCTCGTCGTTCAGGTCTGCTGCGTCCAGTTGAGTGGTCAAGCGCTCGGGGTCTGTCAGGTTGAAGGCGAGGACCTCCTGGTCGGGGGGCAAGGTGCTGCTCGTGTGTGACATGCTTAAGTCTTGTCTTGTGTTTTATAAGGAAGACAAATGTGAGGTTTTAACGGACCTCAAAAGAGAGAGTTGATAAAATTATATACGTATCAACGTAAAGGCCCAGATTTTTAAAACACTTTTTGAACCCGTGTCAACGTTGAAGCTCAGGGTTTTTTTTATCTTTTAAAACCCGTCTTAACGTTAAAGCTCAGGTTATTTTTATCTTTTAGAACCCGTTTCAACGTAAAGGCTCAGGGTTTTGTTGTTGTTGTTGTCTTTTATAACCCTAGTCGACCTTAAAAACTAAGTTACTCTGTTGAAATACATTGTTATTTAATTGGTTTTGTAGAACCTCCACGTGACGGGGCAATAGACAGAAGTGCTTTGATGAGTACAGGCTTCTTTTCAGAAGATCGGCGGCACACTTTGAAAGGTATCCTTTACACAAGAAGTTCCAACGAGTCTGTGGAAAAAATAGATACGATAAAAATAACTTTTTTAAAATCCCATTGATGTCTTACAATAACAACATTCTTTCAGACAGAATCAGTTTTATTACAAGCCTTTGAAGATATAGTCATGATACCAAGGAAACACCTTATTAATTATTTCAGCAATTTGATCTTGATTTGATTTTTCAAAGAATCAAAAGACGCACAAGACTTCATTACTGCCAGATTTGTAGCCAGATGTAATTTGAGTAAACAACAGAGGCCAACTAATCGTTGATAAAAGATCACAATGTTTTATAAAAAAGTCAACGTGCTATTTTGATCCTTTTTACAATTCTAATTCAAACCTCGAAAACTAATAATGGTTTTCTTTCGTGTGATGAGAATGAATCACAGAGATGGTTCATACTGAACTGCGAGAGAGAGAAGGAGAGACAGACAGACAGACAGACAGACAGACAGACAGACAGACAGACAGACAGACAGACAGACAGACAGACAGACAGACAGACAGACAGACAGACAGACAGACAGACAGACAGACAGACAGACAGACAGACAGACAGACAGACAGACAGACAGACAGACAGACAGACAGACAGACAGGCATACAGACAGACAGACATGCAGACAGACAGACAATCAAACATACAGAGAGACAGACAGACAGAGAGAGAGAGAGAGAGAGAGAGAGAGAGAGAGAGAGAGAGCGATGTGGAGGATTAAGGAAGGTGCGCTGAGTTTAATAATTATATCAATTTGATGAGAAAAAAAGGAATTATCGAAAGATCTTTATGGGACAGAGGAAAGAGCTATTTTGGGAAACAGGTTCAATATTGAGTACTAAGGTTAATTCATCAAGAGACCAACACAATGTGACGTTGCGCCCCAGACGGTTCTAACAATGTCAACAATGCTCAGAAGTACTTTGTTCTATCTACCCTCGTTTTCAATGGAGTTAGATCAACGAAGCACTTAGCCGACGATGTGTTTGCTCGGCATTGATCTTGAGGCTGGTCTGAACTTGTTTGTCAAAACACCAAGAGAGATACAAGTTAATTTGCTCTCTTGATTAAATTAGAAAATAGGCCAAAACAGTATTTGGCTGTCTTGATTAAATTAGAATGGGCAGAAGAGTATTTTGGCAATCTTTATGAAATTAGAACAGGTGGAGGAGTATTTTGGCTATTGTGATTAAACTAGAACAGGCTAAACAACAATGTTTGGTTATTTGTAAAGAGGCGCACAGTCCGGAGCGTTCAGTTTAACAATGCAATTCTGCAATTTTAAAGAAATCATGTTTAATACCATTTCATATTATTGATTTGTGAGCCTCTTGGCCTACTTTTATATTTGATGGGACAGAACTTCATAAAGTAATATCCAGAATACGCCAAGGTGTGTGTCTTTGTGTGTGAATTAATTATTATTGTCAGTATGTGTGTGTGTGTGTCTGTGTGTGTTTATGTTGAAAGTCCAGGGGATCCCGTATTGGGTCTCGGCGTCGTATAATTATGATCTTCATTAGGTCCTACGATTATGCAAAACTTAGAGGGAGCTTCGCTATGTTATATCAAAGTTTACTTTTCGTGTTAGGAGCGTAAATGCCTAGAGTTTTATCTATACCAACAATGCAAGTTTTAAAGATTAAATGACCAATTTTTGATTTTAAAATGATGATTATGTGAAGGAAGCCAAGTACAGACAGACACACACACACACACACATTAAAATCTAATTATCTTAAAAGTATTTTTAAAAGCATGATTGGTATCTTATAATATTTTGTAATAACAAATTAACTAAATATAACGCATTTCTTTAATCACTAGTAAATAAGGGAGACATAAAAGTCAAATTATATAATCATAGCCGCCTGTCTATACAGCTCTATATTTTTCATTAACAGTTTAAAGTCATCCATTCGTCTGCAAAGTACGCCATGGGTTCCAATAATAGAAATAATGTGCTTTCTTTCACTTCCGTTGAAAACGGTTGGTTTGTATTTTCTTCCTATTCAAAATCCACGGTTTCACGATAAACGTGGAACTGATCCAAGTATTTATTAACAAAACTAACAAGGTTACATTCCTCTGATTATCATATTTTAATCTAAAAAATTCTCTTGATAAATTTATGGTAGATCAGGGTTAAATTAAATCTGGCGCATATAATAAGATAGAGATGGGAGGCTTACACACATTTCATTTTGCTGGTATGAAATAGTGCTTCGCCAATTTTTATTTTCACATGACGATTACAAAAATAGCTAACCTATTGAAGTTGTAAGCATGATAAATATCCTATACTTTTATTACAAATTAATAAAAAGTTCTGAATTACTTTAACAAACATGTATGGAATTAGAAATAATCATGTTTACACCTGAAACAAAAAATAGTCCATAGCGTCAAATGTATATGTATATAATTATAGGTCTATACGGTTATATTTTTTCGATACCAGTCCATTTCAATTACCCTTTTCGTTTGCAAATGACTCCATTGAATACAATAATATAGAAATGCACGTTCTTTCACTTCCATTGACAACGGTTAGTTTATTTTTTTTTCTTTTCAGTCCACGGCTTCGCGATTAATCTGGAACTGATCCAAGTTTTATGAATGGAAATAAAAAGTCAGTGCAAACTTGACTCTGAATTAGATTCTTTATTATTATTTTTTAATGAAAATTCTAGAGTAAAGCAGGGTCAGATGAAATCTAGGTCCTATGATTCTCATATTGATTGTAATCACGATAGGGGGTGGGGTGGGGAGGGGGCTGCTTGGCACCTCTCTTCTTCTCTTTTGTATTGTTTGTCATTTATCCCTCCCCCCCCCCCCCCCTCCGAGGTATGCATGCCACTGTGTGTCAAAAACTTGTTGCATTCATAGCGTCAGATTCGGCATAGTAAAGTAGTGCGATATTCTTCTAGACTTATACAAGTTCTCCGGGTTTCCCCGAGCCTTTCACTGCCTTTACAAAGATTTATGAAAATCTCTAAAATGTATGACTTTCATAAGAGAAAAAAATCTATAATAATATTTTACGCATGTGGCAATAGTCCAAACTAAATCCCGATAGCGGTTTCCATTATGATTGGCAGGATTGGCAAAGTCAATTCCAACAGCAAGGGCGAAGCGGTTGTACCTAACAAGACCATACAAAAGTGTTGTTGTCTTTTTTTTACGACTGAATGGCAATGACCTGATCTTATCAAAGACTCGGGATAGTATTGATCAGTGCCTTGCAAAAGGGAAAAAAATCAATAACGCCTAAGGCCAGACACCGCTCAGCACAATGCGGTCATAAGTACAACTCTGTAGTAAGCTTAAGACTCATCTTAAGATGTAAGATTCATAAGGCTTACGACCAGCTGTACCGCGACGTTGTACTTACGAACCTAGTCTGTTTATAGTTTCGGACAATCGAGCGATAAGGAGAACTTGGACTGGTTTCATTTACAAAAAGCCTTTCTATTTATTGACAATTGAGCTTTGAGTGTAAGCCTTTCAGAAGGTTTTATCTCCTGTCGGACTACAAGTGCTTTCATGACTTCCATGATACGGAGCAAAGGCTGAAGTCAGCCTAGTTTGAAGTAAACACTTGAAACAATAAATCATTTTAAGTGGTTTACAAAGGTCTAGATCTAGATTTTACGCTGACGTAAATTAATGGGGTGAATTTATCAGCACGGGACATATTTATCAAGCCGATCACATGATTCATTCCTGCACTGAATCAATCAAACTTGTATCTGGTTTGATCTTGTCGGCATAGTCAAAAAAAATGGTATTTTCGCTACGCAAATTATGGAAATCATTTACCAGTCAAAATATATAACAACGATATGGCTTCTCTCTACAAAAGAAAAATAGAATATTTTATTATTGAAAACCGGTACATTCTTTAATGTTCACCATCACCAGCGTTAAACAAACTGACACCTTTAACAACTCGTATCAATCAAAATTCAACCATTGAAAAGGATTTAACTATGGTCTTTCCCTACTCACAAAAGTCCCTTCACCTGCGTTTAACAGTATTTTGTGTCAGTTGAAACTATTCAAAGTGGGATATTAAAATTATTTCTTTCAAAGTAGAACTGTAATTAATATCAACGTATTTCTTCTTGTTAATACATTCGAAACAAAACTAAAATGGTATGCGAAGAGAAAAGCTGTAACATGCTATTTGAACAAACCGCTTTTATTTTAATAATGACGTTTTAAACGTTGTCCAGTTGTGTTAAAACTAGGGTAAACAAAACATAAATAAATTCAAAATAACGATAAACAAGCTAGACTATTGAAATGGAACTCTAACAGAAAATTTTGATTATAAATTAGTCTTATCGAAAATAAATAAAAACACATATGCAGATAATTAATGATAAGGAAATTAATAGGTTAAATACTTACATATCGAGATAATTTCAGTCAAGCATAAAAACACAAACACTAGATCTAGGTCTATGCAACCGAAATGGCGTCCATAGATTCCATACAGTCTCGTGTGCTATCGCAGCCTACGAGAATAGGCCTACCATTATTTTGTCTAGCCTCAGCAAGAAGGGCGGGTGGTGGTGGGGGTTGTGCTTCTGTCTTCAACAAGACCGTAACGTGTTGGTTCTGGATTTCTGGTTGTTCCACGATCGATCGATGCCTGAGCGGTGCTTAGCTGATCCCAGATCACAGGCTTTGGGATCTACTCGGCGATAATGTATGGCTCAATCATGACCCTTGGATAATAATGGGAGATTCTGATTGCTCGTTGACTTCTGTGGTTAAAGTGCAGGTTCGTTCGCCTTTGTGTTCGCAAGGACTCTAATCTCTATCCTTTTAGTACCGGGAAGACGTACCATTGACAATTATAAAGCATGCACTTTATAGGAGATCTCAAAATGTCAATATTTTTGTTGTTGTTTTTGTTGTTCTTTTTGTAACATCAACGACGCCAAAAAGAAGGCAATAGAAAGAGAAGAAATGAAGAAGAAGAAAGAAAAAAAAAGTGAAAAAGAAAAAGTGGCAGGAGCAGGAAGGGAAGGAGGAAAGCAAGAAGAACAGAAAGAACAGGAAGAGCAAGAACAAGAACAGAAACAAGAAAAAGAAGAGGAACAAGAATATAAACAAGAATAAGGTTATAGTTATAATTTTTACCATGATAAAGGACTTTAAGGGAAAGCTATAATGATGGTTAAGTTTATGATTCTACACACACAGACACATTAATCTTAATTCTTTCTGTTACAGTATCGTGTCAATTAACAGTAATAAGAGTTGGTAATTCCAAAGGCATTAAACGCGTATTTTTTTCTGATTATTATGCCCAGTTTTTTTTTAAAGAACATTAGACAGAGAGATACCTATTTTTGATGCACTTATTTCGGAAACTTCGCCCAAAACTATACCCTATACATGTATTAGTTTTTCTCCAGCATAGAATAATTCTCGTGTAATTTGTCTGAGGATATTTTTTTCCATTTCTTCTAACACACTGTCTAATTATTTATTTGCATGTTTCATTTTCAAACTAAGCTACAGGTTTATACGATTTGATTATTTATTGTTATCTTGATAACAGCGGCTAGCCGGCCGGCTGCCAGATCTCTTATCGAATGCGTGAAAACTACACGTCAACAGGTCCGCTTCTGATAATGTAGACCAGTCCTGATAACGCTAGT
>RQTK01000085.1:344609-355246 GCA_003991915.1 Elysia chlorotica
TGTCTACTTCTTCTGGTACTACTACTACTACTACTACTACTACTACTACTACTACTACTACTACTACTACTACTACTACTACTACTACTACTACTACTACTACTACTACTACTACTACTACTACTACTACTACTACTACTACTACTACTACTACTACTACTACTACTACTGCTACTGCTGTTGCTGCTGCTTCTAATACTACTACTTCTACCATTTATATAACTGTTACTTCAAGAACATAAGTAACCTTACTACATCTATCTTCTTTTCTTGTACTAATGCCTTTAATATCCATGCTTCCCTTACTTTCCTTTCATCAATATACCATGCACTACAATAAAAAAAATTGTCTCCAAATAGCGGTGGTCGGTTTGTAATACTTAAAAAATTTTATTATAGCAGTTATATACCGAACTCCATTAATGTTGAAGATAATGGCAAGTTTTTTTGTTTTTTTTTAATAATTGTAATGAAGAAAGGAAAAGTGCCTTTAAGTTTTGTTTGAACATCATCCAATCATTATACTTTGTTTGTTAAAAGCGATAGGTATATCGAAATCTGAGAGGTCATATAGTCCCAGTTGGATCGAAGTCAATGGACACGGTATTGGAAATACATGGGCGAGGTGACTTAACATTGACATTGTGGCTGGAAATATCCTAAATCTGACCCCTTCCCCACCCTTTCACACACACACAGACACGCACATGTCGTGACTCTGGTTGCCTTGACTTTGTTGGTGGAAGGCGTAAGAATTAATATAGTCAAATGTTTCACAATTTTGTCAAAACTAAAAAAAAGTGTCCGCCTTTTAACTGCGGTTTTGTTGGCCAAGGCGTAAGAATAGTCAAATGTTTCACAACTTTGTCAAAACTAAAAGACGTGTCCGCCTTTTAACTGCGGTTTTTGGTGAAATCACGATCTCATTCTTGTCTGTAAGTGTTCTTACCTTTTAAATGGTAAAGGTGTCGTAGGAATATATGATTGAATCCTCTGATCAGATAAGCTTTGGTTAAAAAAAGCAAGTCACTCTACCTTGTACGAGATTGTTGAAACGTGTGGTCGTCTTTCTTTAGATCAACAGTTAAAATGTTGGTAGCATTGGTTATGGTCATTATGGGTGTCTTAAGTTTCTTTATGAATGGGACAAAAGATAGAATGCAAAAGCGTGGTAATAAAAATCGATTTGTTACATCCGTTTTTGCGTCAGATAAAATGAAACTAAGAATAACAGGATAACATTTCTTTAGTTTATTTTTCTTTTCGTATTTTGGGTTGTTTTTTTTTTCTCTTTAGGGTGCAAATTTCTTAATTTGACAGTAAATTTATATAATCCTGAACCAAAATTAATAATTTTATATTTAAGCTTTGGTATCCGATTGGTAAAATCATATCTTCAAAAGAATGCAAAATTGACGCACTCGGCGATCGAACTATTTTGAAATTCATAAAGGAGATGAAACACAACTTCTGTTCAATCACAAGTGACAAAAGACTGATTCAATTTTTTTCATAATGAACTCCTATATTGATGGGCTATGCGATAATATCTTCTATGACATCACTTGATTTTAACAAAACAAAAATATCACTGCCAGATAAGGACCAGACATGTGTTACGACACACCACAATATCTACAGAAACACATGCGATATGGCAAATGATTTTGGTAAAACTACAGATAACAAAGACGAGTTTAATAATTAAAGACAATTATATCTAACACCACTATCAGTGTATGGCATATTTTGTTTTTTCATAATTTCTTTTATGTAACTTTATAGATAAAATTGCAATAATAATCGTGATTTTCAAAAAAGGTCTAAATTTCATCATCTAAGAATAAACTATCTCAATTTAAAAAATACTATACATCTTTAGTGTCTTAGAAGTTAGCTAGGTCGTTTTCTATGTGAAGTGATTTTGTCTCCGATAGTGCCGTTTCAGAACAAACATCCCGTGAAGACTGATACCCACTTTCACCCCTATGTCGTGATCACCGGTGTATGGAATTTTTTGTTTCGATCTGGCAATGCTAAGAAAGGGCCATTGTAGTTTGCGTCATTTTACCAGCATGTCATGTCATGGCTGTCATCAGAGAAACAATTGAATAGAGTTGGACTTTAAATATATACAATCGGTATGTGTACATACATATCGAAAGTATTGACTGTATTTAGCTTTAACTGGAAAAGGATGGTAGAAGAAGCAAAGGTAAACAAAGAACTACCTTTTAAGACAGTCTAAACAGATGGGCAACCAGCGAAAAAGGGAGCAGTTTAGACTTTTCAAAGTAAGTTGTCTGGACGAAAAGATCCGGTACTTTATGAATAAATCAAGAGTAAAGATTACTCTCATGATAAATATAATTCTATTAGTTATGGGTTTAGTGTTGTCCCAATATCTGAGGAGAAGAGCTTACGTGGTACAGCGCTGGACGTCTATGTGGTAGGTCCTCGGTTCGATCCCATGATCAGGCAAAGTTTTTTTGTTATATTTCGTCCCCTTTTGTCTGGTTTAGTTGGTGTCACTGTCAGTATCATATGCCTGGCTGAGACTTGAGTTGTGATATTCGTGCACTGTCTCTGTATGGTAGCACGTACTATATTGTCAGGTCTTAGTATTGCAATATAGCGGTTTTGCCTTACTGGTTGGTTCAAGACCAATCTAAGGTGAACACGTCTCGCGTATCCTACTCTGGAACCCTGAAGACGTATACATGAATGTCTTTATTGAGACAGAAGGGTTGTATTCATGTGAAGACGTAGGCCTAAACATAGGACGTAAAATATGTCTGAAAATTTGAATTTAGTCTCTGACCTACTCATGGGAATTTATTCGTGAACTGAGATTTAATCTTGCTCGAAAGGATCTTTCTTCATGCCTAGGAGACGTTTATCTTATATCAGCGTTCTTAAAAAAAAAATAACTCTCTCACCACGGCTGTGAATGGAGCAGTCCAGTCTTGAATCTCGGCCACGATCGATTTTGTTCATTAATATTTGATTAATCTTACTTTAACTTGCAAGTCCTGTAAGTGGAACAGTCGTAACAAAATACGCACGTGTTCGTGGTTCTGTAAACCCCCATTAATAACGTATTATCTATCCCATCTCTCGATCTCCCATGACATACTATTAGTTGAAATTAATTAGAGATTTCCAATATTTATTATGAATGTAAATTCCCTAGGATATACCGAACATAGATAGAGGACATTGAACTGTGCTCTAGGTTTAAGTAAACTCATTCAGCAAGAAAAGTGGTGAATTCGTAATGCAAATCCGTGCGACTAATAATATTCTAGTCTTAAAACTAGAGCAGGGAGTGTGCAAATAGGAGGGGACAAATTATAACTATAAGATGATACTATGCAATACTCTCATTCTGTTACTTATTGAAGGCAAGGTCACCGAAATAGACACAATTTTGCAATGAAAGTGAAAGTGGGTTGGAGTCTATTATTTTTTTTAAACATAATTATTTCACCGCTTAGTGCACCTATTATTTCTTAATAATTGAGAATACATTTTTCGATCTTTTAACATTCTTGGGAAATACTCCTCAAAATAGTGCCAACACAAAGAGAACAGTTTAATTTTTTTAGTTTACTAGGCTTTTAGGCTGGAAAAGCAATACTCTCTTTTTCTACTCTGTCCCATTTATGGTAAAAATTAAAATTAATAGATCAGTTTCATTCTTGGTGCAAAAATTGTTTACTTTGTTCAAATTAGGTAAACTTGTCTTTTGTTTTGGAAGCCTAGGACTATGGCAGTCCCCCTTTTTTTAAACCTCTCATATCTTTTAACAATGTTAAATAGCGTTTTTCGAAACCTCATTCTCATCTAAAAACTTGTGCCTAGTCATGGAAAAAAGGTAAAGGAATAAAGAACTCGCTGTGACTATAAAAACTCAATGACGCGGGAATCAACAGTTTATGGTTAGAGCGTTTGCCCCGAGAGCTATTTGGAATGTTTTTAGGGTTCAGAACCCTAACATGGACGTTGGTTGGTGTTTTTGGACACTGTACTGAAATAAAATGTTTTTTATAAGTTATACTAATAGAGATAAGCTTGGGAGACTATGCGCAACTAAAATGGTAAAACATAGTTGTAGAGATAGACGTTAAAAAAGCTAAACAAATTAAAATGTGATATTTTATTTTCAACTTCCCCCTCTCTTCTTTTCCGGCTGGTCTTTATCCTTCCTATAAGAGCAAACAAAAAGCAGTACGAAAGGTAAAAAAACACGTCAGAGACACATAGGAGACAATTAGAATAAGCTATGAAAAAGGGTAATATAATTTTATTTGCAGAATGACGATGAGTATTGCAAAAACAACCAGGACTTTCAAACTAGAAAGATTTTAAGAAAAGTGCTATAATTCTAGGATGTTACTTTAAAGTCGGAAGTGGAGTAGGCTCAGTTTATATGCCGGACGCAGAGTCCAGATCCTGCAGAGATGCTGACCTGGCCAGCATTAAACTTTCACTACCACCCCATAGGGGGGCGCGGTGGTCCAGGGGTAGAACATCGTCTTCCGACGCAAAAGGTTCCGAGTTCGAATCCTGGTTGTTGCGTTCCCTACTGGTTGGGTCGTTTTTAGTATAATGTGACCGGCTGTCTCGTGTGTGGCAGCACATAAAGTTGTCAGACGTCCGACTTGGGGCCCGGCCACAATATAGCCTATACAGTGCTGCTGTTGGACGTTAAACCAACCCAACCAACTAACCAACCGCCCTATAATATGGCTGGGCACAGTTTTATATATTTAGTATTACTAGTTCGGAACAACAAAATTCGTAGGGAATGTAGGATGGACAAAGCTGAAGGATTATAGAAAGATTTTAATTGTGCTATTGCTCCAAATTATGTCTCTTTAGTATGAGACTTAACTTTGAAAATTTAAATGATTTTACGGAGAGATACACCAACTCTTATATGTGGTGATAAACGCTAATGGGGCATATTTGTACATCCCCCCCCGGTCATTTTTTCATTTTTTTTTTTTTTGCATTTGATATATATATTTTATTATTTTGTTTGGACATTTGGACATTGAACCACGCAATCATGCTGTTAGTTGTAGACTTGTTTCTTGAAGTAGGTTTACTCTCATCCTTTGATTTTACAATTAACCAAACATTCTAACGAGACGGTGCAGTGTGCGCGTTAAAATTTGCGCGCTTAAAAGGTAATTTAAAAATCGATATTTCTGACGTATTCGTTTTTGTACTAAACATCTGTTATTTTAGACTTCCGTCTTAGGTTGCATTTAAATGTTGGATAGCTAAGGGTTTTCTTCTCAGTTTTCGACTCAACAAGCTCAAATAAATAAAAATGACAAGTGTTTGCGTAATTTAAAGATTATACCCATGTAAATATGACCCTTAACTAGAGCATTGCAAATTAATGTTTGTAAAATAATCTGTTCGCCCGCTAAAATGAAGTATTTACCATGATTATCAATTTTGGGTGTAGCTCCGTTATAATAAGCTTTTAAAATCGCACATCTAGCAAAAAACTAACGTGAATTCATGAGCCAGTAAAATTGTCGTACAATGTTATTATTATTGCGCCTTGAACAAAAAAAATACGGCTCATAGTACTGAATCCGAATTGAATCATTTTAGCCGAGAATAGTAGTTTTAGTACAAGAAAGTGCAAACAAATACGAATTTGGGCGTAAGGAATGAGTCTTTCAGAACCAGGACTAGAAGAGAAGATCAAATTATCACGGAAATAGCCAGCTGTGTCTTTAAGGGGCTCTCCGGGTTGAGAGTCGGATTCGGTGACAGCAAATTTCCCGTACTAGTTAAAGGGTCTCTCAAAAATAGGTATTAGGATGTCCACCATCATAAAGGCTCTAAAAATCCCGGAAGTTGCTCAAGGATAATATTTTCTGTGTGTATCCATTTGTTGGAAAAATATTGATGAAATTTGTTGGAAAATTGTTGATGAAATTTGTTGGAAAATTGTTGATGAAATTTGTTGGAAAATTGTTGATGAAATTTGTTGGAAAATTGTTGATGAAATTTGTTGGAAAATTGTTGATGAAATTTGTTGGAAAATTGTTGATGAAATTTGTTGGAAAATTGTTGATGAAATTTGTTGGAAAATTGTTGATGAAATTTGTTGGAAAATTGTTGATGAAATTTGTTGGAAAATTGTTGATGAAATTTGTTGGAAAATTGTTGATGAAATTTGTTGGAAAATTGTTGATGAAATTTGTTGGAAAATTGTTGATGAAATTACAGAGAGAGAGAGAGAGAGAGAGAGAGAGAGAGAGAGAGAGAGAGAGAGAGAGAGAGAGAAATGAGGTGAGAGGAGGAAAAATGTATTTATTCATCATAATTACCTACTCTAAAAAAAATTATCACAAACCAGATCGTTTGAGTCTTGCTTGTCTTCTAGATTTTTAAATATTCAAAAAGGTGCAACATGATATATTTTTCGTAAAATATCTTTATTCCGTTGTGTTTGTTGTTGTTGTTGTTGTTGTTGTTGTTGTTGTTGTTGTTGTTTGTTTGTTGTTGTTGTTTTTTTTTGTTTGTTGTTGTTGTTGTTGTTGTTGTTGTTGTTGTTGTTGTTGTTGTTGTTGTTGTTGTTGTTGTTGTTGTTGTTGTTGTTGTTGTTGTTGTTGTTGTTGTTGTTGTTTGCTGCTATCTTCGTTTGATACATAAAAAAATACTGGTGAGTCTAAGTTCTGTTACATGAAGCTGTTTGAGATAACAACTGGAACAAGATGGTCTGATGGCAAAATGATCTCGTATCTATTTTTATCCCACATTGTCGTGACCTGAGATTTAGAATCTCAAGTCCAGATCCCTTGGCCATCGGGTTGGGTGAATAATTGTGACTTGGAAATACCCGTTTACCGCTGCTTGACATTGTGTAGGTGTTGTAATTATAAGCGCCTTTGTTCTGTCATATAACTATAAATTACAAGAAGATAAGAAATCGTGAGACATGTCCAAGATTCAAAGGCTGTAATTGAACTTAAGTCACTGGCTGTCTGATGACCCACCTCTAATGACCAGGTCTTGTTGGATTTGTTCACAATTTCAAACACACGCAGTTCGGTATAATTAGCGAGCCTTATCAGCGAACAATACAAGCTGGCCAGCGGTACTGATTAGTTTTCTAGAGATAAGCTCTTAAATTAAACCCACACAACAGAGCGTTGTACCATTGACACACGGACATGACATGACTAAGTAATTGTGGGCATGTCATACTGCGGGTCTAGAGGTTGAGGTGAGATGACTTGGTTTTAAAGTCCAGCTTCAGTGATATAGAGACTATATTGTGAACGGGCCACAAGACTGACGTCTAACCATTGTAACTATGTGCTGCCCCACACGATACAGGGCGGGGAGACATAGACTCCTGTCTCAGCCGGCCAAACATTATACTGAGACCGAAGCAATCACTTACAGGGGACGAAATCGGACCTTGACAGATCGTAGGATTTGAACCACGGCCTCTCGAACTGGTGAGACCAGCAGAAAAAAGCGCCCATAAAGACAATAATTTGTCCTCGATTGTCTCCAGATCGGGAGGTTCGTGGTTCAACTCCAACGATCAGTGAAAATGCATTTGTTCGATATAGAGATAAAATAATCGTAACGTCTCTCTTTAACTCTTGGCAGTTTTATGACTCTCAACCCTTAATGTGTACTTGGTTAAAATCAGGACTGGAAATACTTGAAAGGTCACAGCGGTTAAGCCACGTCAAGTGCTGAGATAAGCGAGGGTATTTATAGATATTTTATCAGTTTTTATAATACATGTAGCTGACCAGCTGACATTTGGTCCAAGTTATGCCCGGCGACGAATTCTGGTATAGATAGCTACACAACCTTGAGAGACAGAGCGAGAGAGAGAGAGAGAGAGAGACAGAGAGAGAGAGAGAGAGAGAGAGAGCGCTAAACACACAGAAAGTTTAATGGATATTAGAAGCTTTGTGTCAGCGAGGCCCATAGTGGAAATGAAGACGGTAGGAGTTGAGTTGAGTTGCGTTGAGTTGGTTTAACGTCCAACATCAGCACTATATAGGCTATATTGTGGACGGGCTCCAAGACTGACGTCTGACAATTTTATGTGCTGCCACACACGAGGCAGGGCGGGTCACATTAAACTGACGCCCACCCAACCAGTAGGGAGCGAAATCGCTAGGGCTCGAATCCGGACCTTTTGCGTCGGAAGCCGATGTTCTACCCCAGCGCCACCGCGCCCCTCAAGACGGTAGGAAAAGCAATGCACCGGATTCTAATCAAAGCGTTACCTTAGAGACTTACAGCCCGGAGCCAATGGGGCGATCAGAAAATACCATGTCCAAAGGAGGATATTCCGTCATCCGTTGTGATTTTGTTGATCGCAAGAGCTTTATTACTGACCAGTTCAAACCAACCCGAGCTGATAAGCGATAAGTCGGTTACATAACCCCGACTATGAATTGCGACACAAGAAGATTGTAAGGTTGATGTAAGCTAGACAGGACTGGTATAATAATGTATCTAGTGAACTTAACAGGGCTGTGTGTCGCGACATGACAAAGTCGATAATTTCAAGGTTAGCAATAGAATAACCATGAGTATGTGTACACGACGAAAAGGTTTTTACTAAGTGGGTTAAGAAAATATGAAAAAGGAAGGTAGTAGAAAGACAAAGTATTAGAGAGAAAAAAGTAATTTAGTACAAATAGTGGAAATAAGTTCATTTTATAATAGTGAATTAGCGTTGTTAAGTTACACGAGATAAATTAATGTTTGAAATAAGAGGTTCGTATCGAAATTTATGTTTACGATTATGAAATGAATCAGAAGATAAAATATACATCTCAAGTATTTTTGTTTCAATCTATTGAACAGCAACCCCTTGGATTCTAAGCAAAATAAGGTAGATTGCCTGAGAAGGATAATTTAATAATTTCATATAATAATCTGTAATATCGGATCCACCGTATGTAACAAAGACGCATTGTTTATAAAATAACTAAATAGAATATTTTTGTCATAAAGTCTTTTAACCCCAGTGTCTTTCTCATTTCTTACCTTTCGTCTATAAATGTAAACTAGTGACTCGGAACGGTTTAGAAACGTATGTCTTAATGACAAACTTTAGAAGTATGTATAGCGTAGTGTAAGGTTTAAAATGTACACAAGTCATTTATAACACGTCACTTATACACTTAGTGACAACTGGAAAAATGAACAGAAAGAGAGTGAGAGGAAGACGGAGGAGAGAAAAGATCTGGGATGGGACTGTAGTTTGAATAGATGGATCGGCGGAAGCAGAGGGATCGATATAATATTTTGAAATGCTAGGCCGGACAAAGAAATACAGGGACATGGCTACCAACTCCAACCGAAACGACACTACATGATGATGATGATGATGATGATGATGATGATGATGATGATGATGATGATGATGATGATGATGATGATGATGATGATGATGATGATGATGATGATGATGATGATGATGATGATGATGATGATGATGATGATGATGAGTAAGGTTTAAAATTAACACAAGTCATTTTATTACCTGCCAGTTATACACATTGTGAGAACTGAAAGGGTGAACAGATGGAAAGTGGGAGGAAGATGGAGAGAAAAGATCTGGGACGAGATTGTAGTTTGAATAGATGGATCGGCGGAAGCAAAGGGATCTCTAGACCGGACAGAGAGATACAGGGACAATGGTTACTAACGCCCACCGGAACGACACTGCATGATGATGACAATGATGATGATGATGATGATGTATCTAAACAAATTTATTAAAAGCTACCTGTCCTAGAGTCAAGATGCCTTTTTTTTTTTTTTTTTTGAAACATCGATTTTTTTTTTCAGAAAAGAATTATTCTCACCAGCGATTCTCTATTTTAAAAGAAGAAAAAACAACAACTCTATAACACGAACACAAGAAAAGGGAGAACATGAATTGGCAAAACAAAGAGAATAGAATACATACGAAATTCCTATAAATCTGACCCTTTGAACATGGGCGGAAGTGCAAGCTTTCAACACTCTTAGCAACCCAACAACTTTAAACCCATCGCCCCCACCATCGTTTATCACAGATTAGCAAGCCTGATTTTTGCGTGGGAGTCGACTCTGTTTGAACTGACGTGTGCCTGGGTCAGTTCCGACCATTTCCTTTGACCACAGAACAGATGCCTTGCGATAATCGGCGCTCATAGCAAGACTAAGACGATAGGTGCGGGATCTAGGAATCTGCAGCAGCGTCCAATCATAGCTATACGTAAGACTGGCGGAGCCAATGAGAGACAAGAAAAGTCTATGCATCAGATGTTAGATTACGTCATACGTTAATTTGGTTTGGATCGTTAGGCTTGTAATTACAGACCTCCCCGAAGAGGGAGGGGACAAAACTCCGGAAAAGCCGGGAATACTCTGTTGGCAGGGAATACAGTCATGGGCAATCAACTGGCCCTTTGACTGGCCGTGGCTTTAATGTTGGCTGTGGCCAAGGTTAATATGATCAATGACCCCATTGAATCGATAGACGATCATTGACTGCTGGACTACAGCCAATATTGATTGATTATACAGAGAGAGAGAGAGAGAGAGAGAGAGAGAGAGAGAGAGAGAAAGAGAGAGAG
>RQTK01000085.1:355261-367338 GCA_003991915.1 Elysia chlorotica
GAGGGACAGAGAGAGAGAGAGAGAGAGAGAGAGAGAGAGAGAGAGAGAGAGAGAGAGAGAGGGGGGGTACAAACAGAAAGACAGACAGGCAGGCAAAAAGGCGCCAGACAGACAGAGAAACACATAAAAGGAGAGGCAGAGTGAGGGACAGACATAAAATAGTAACATTAGACGGATAGTACAGGTAGAGAGACGGAGACTTTGAGAGCGCGTTAGGTTAAGAGAGAGATAGAGGAGATACAATAGAGAGAGAGAGGGAGAGGGAGAGAGGGAGCGATAGAGAGAGAAACAGACAGACATACAGACAGACAGACATACAGACAGACAGAGACAGAGACAAAGAGAAAGGAGAGGTGGGATTAGTATGAAAGCAGACAAGAAAATGTATTTGATGAGCGCAAATAGATGATACGTAAGACATGCTGAAGTCACTGAATACGTGTACATTCCTGATTACTCTCCATTCATTCCGAAAAAAGAGTGGGTGGTATGGGTAAAGGTACAATTGGGCCATTTCCTGTAAAAACCGCAAAATGGTCTACAAAATAGGATGACTTCATGATTCACAAACTTTAATAAAGACTGTGGATGTAAAATATATGGCAAGCAAAGAGAACACTCATAAAATAGGAGAGGGAGAACAAACAGGGTAGGAGGAAGATGGTGAGCTTTGGGGGAACCTGGGAGACGTTGAACCCACCCAGAGAGAGAGAGAGAGAGAGAGAGAGAGAGAGAGAGAGATAGAGATAGAGAGAGAGGGGAGAGAGAGGGAGAGAGATAGATAGAAAGGGAGAGAGAAGGAGACAGTGTGTGTGAGAGAGGAAGAAATAGAGAGAGAGGGGGAGAGAGAGGGAAAGAGTGTGTGTGTAAGAGTGAGATAGAGAGAGAGAGGGAGAGAGAGGGAGAGAGACAGGGTGAGAGACAGGGTGAGAGACAGGGAGAGAGAGAGGGAGAGAGATAGAGATAGAGAGAGTGTGTGTGTGAGAGCTAGAGAGAGTGTGTGTGTGAGAGCTAGAGAGAGAGAAAGAGAGAGGGGAGAGAGGGAGATAGAGGGTGAAAGAGTGTGTGTGAGAGACAGAGAGAGATAGAGAGAGGGGAAGAGAGAGGGAGAGAGAGGAAGAGAGAGGGCGAGAGGGGTAGAGAGAGCGTGAGAGAGAAAAAGAGAGAGATAGCTCTCCCTGTAGACATAACATGGACGTTTTATGTGCATGAAGCCGTACAATACATGTACAGTAAGATCGACAAGGCTTGCTTGGTACCCTAAACCGCAATGGAGTGTGGTCAAGTCAAGTTTTGAGGTCAGGACGGGATTTAAACAGCCCGTTGGTCGAGTCAACATTAGGCACTGGGCCTGCCAAGGAAATGGGGGCCTGGCCTGGATCTTGGCGTCTAGCTCTTGTTGTTCTTTCTACTTTCTTATCTGCAGGGATTAGAATGGACGGAGAGCAAGACAATGAAGACAGTTGAAGACAGTTGTAGACGGTTGAAGACAGATGACACGCAATGTGAAGAGCTATTGAAACCTGGCCCATGGGCATTGGCACAGAAGGCACACCTGTGCTGTTAGAACCCGACAGATAAACCTGTCAGGGTGAAGGTCTAGTAATATCTTCAATCTTGTGGTTCGAAAAAAAGAGGGGTGGAGGGAGGATGGAGGAGGAACAGAGAGAGAGAGAGAGAGAGAGAGAGAGAGAGAGAGAGAGAGAGAGTGAGTGAGAAACAGCAGATAGATTGACCCTGAGGGGTGGACGGAGGGTGGGATAGAAAAGAGAGAGAGAGAGAGAGAGAGAGAGAGTGAGGAGTGAGAAACAGCGGATAGAGAGACCCTGAGATAGAATGACCAGCAAAGAGACAGGAACAGACAGACTGATGCAAAGATGGAGACAAATTTAGAAAGATTCAGGTAGGCACAGAGGAGAGAGGCTTAGAAAGAGAGGTAAGCAGACAGAGAAGGTGTATTATAATTTTTTCCTCAGACCTCCGTGATTTTAGGAAGCTTTGAGTTTGTCACAGAAGCAGAGCTCTACTAGATTTAGGTGCAAAGTGAAAAAAAAAATAATTTACACACTGTATAGATCATTCTAGTACCGTTCTACCAGAGATCAGCTCTCTGGTTCCCTAGATCTAGTTATACATGTACCGAAATGATCTTTTATGAATGCCCATGAAACATAGTTATAAATCTCATACATGAGCAGAATCCGTGGAAAGCCTGCTGTACAACCGTCAACGGATTGTACGGATTTAACAGCAACACCCACGTGACAACAAGTGTGTTTGACTGGTTGGCGTCACCGAGTGCAGTTTGACATTCACCAGGTCCCGGGGAAGTGGGAATCCCCTCTTAAAACCTCAGATCTGGTACTGTGATAGCAACCCATTCCGAACTTTAAAGAAATCGCAGCGCCACTGCAAGGGGAAATAGAAGGGAATAAAAAGTAAACTTGCTCATAAAAAAAATGTTAATGGAGGCATCCGGTCTTTGCAAGCACTTCACAATATTATTATTAGATCTATGGCTTTACGGGGCCAAGTTCTAGAAGTTCTAGGGCTCAAGGACGAAGCTTAGCCTCGTAAAAACTGAAAAGGACTTGAGGTCGTGGAGTTGTGTGTGTCCGAGTTGTGTATGTGTGAATGTGTGCGTTATAGCCTAGTTTACAATGAGAAAAGGGGTAGGGGTGGGGGGTGGTGGATAGGGAGCTATGTTCATGTCAAGGTCACCGGAAACTGTTATGAACATCATTGTAGGCATTTTTATGCCTGGCATGCCTGCTTCCTGTCGCCATCAAAACCAAGGGACGCTATGATCAAAGACACTGATGAGAGAGAAAGAAGGAGAAAGGTCAACTGGTGTCTGGTTAAAGACTGAAAGAAAAGTAAAAAAAATCATAACCGGCGTGTTCTATGCCTGACTTTACTATTACATGCACACTGTGTACATTGTTGTTGCTGTTATTGTTACTGTTGTTACTACATGTATTACTACTACCTGTATTAGTATTAGTAGTAGAGAAGTAGTAGTAGTAGTAGTAGTAGTAGTAGTAGTAGTAGTAGTAGTAGTATTTTTTGGTGTAGTAGTAGTAGTTGTAGTAGTAGTAGTAGTAGTGGTAGTAGTAGTAGTAGTAGTAGTAGTAGTAGTAGTAGTAGTAGTAGTTTTTATTATTACTATCATTATTGTTATTATTACTATCATCTTCATAATTATCATTATCATATTGAAGTTGGCGTTTTTTGTTGTTCTTTACACTGCTGCTGCTGCCTGTCGGGTTAACTTAGTATTATAAAAAAACCGCCATTCTTTCAATAACTGTTATAGCTTCGTGTCTACCTACATGTCTAGCTAGCTTCAATAATTATATTAATCAGACTATCTATCAATCTATCTATCCAATGTGTCTGAATCTGTATCTATGCCGTTGGTTGGGGAAAAGCCGTGGGGAGAGGGGGTAATCTATGTACGGGGCATAACTATTCTGTACTTGCCTATATCTATAATTATTTTTTAGCGTTGCGGGGGTATTTTACATGTGATAAACTATCGAGTTTATGTGCTAATATTGACCCCCGCAAGATGTTTTGTCACTGATACCACATTAATTTATCTCCGCACGTTGCCTTGTTGTCTGCAATCACGTCTCACGTCAGCAGCAAGGCTTTATTGTTGACGAGTCCTTGTACTAATGTCTGACGAATAATTATTTCGTGCTGCCACACAGTCACAGAGACAGTGCAGAGGTGTTAGGACTCTTGTCTCACCCGGTCTCAATATTCTATATTGATACTGACTCAACCAGTAGGGAACAAAATCGGATAAATGATTTGATAATCGATCGTGGATTTTGGTCTCGAGAGTGAGACTCTCGGTGAGACCAATGTCCTACCACCTGTGCCATTTCTGTTACTACTTTTGAAGACTGCATGGTATAAATTTGAAACCCAATTAACTGGCGAAGTGTACGTTTAAAGTTAAAAATCACTAAAGTATTGCATACAGATCCATGTTTTGGCGGTAGGTTGGAAGCTCTACACGAGGCCTCATCTCAGAAGTCTATTCCTGTCTCACTGGATATTTAATTGTTTAAGGATGACTTTGTAGCTCATTCTAAACTTCATAGTTATAGAAACATAAAAAATTAAAATCAAATAGGCTTAAATTGAGTGAATGGGTATGACAACAATAACAAAAAAACAACAGGAGCAACAACAACAACAACAACAACGACAACAAAGCAACAACAGGAGCAACAATAACTAAAACAACAACAACAACAACAAAAGCAACGAGAACAACAACAACAACGAGAACAATAACAATAAAAACAACAACAGAATAGGAAAAGACACATTATTTTGTTTTCAATGTGTATATGCACAGAGTATAATGTAAAGCAACAAAGAACGAAACAAAACAAGAGTTAAGGACAAGTAGTTTTTTTTTATTTTTTCTTATTTTTGGTTTGTTTTGTTTTTTAGTTCTCTGAATCAGATTGCCAACCTCATTGCAGTCTATTGCACACGTCCACACATTCAACACAGATTTACGAACTGAATCCGAGGCGATTGCATTATTTTCATAATGATTGCTGTGCCTCAAATCTACCTTAGAACGATAAACTCTTCTTATTAATAACACTGGATGGCCTTATGCATAATCTTAGCAGCGCACAAGGGTTAATTCCCTTCCCTTTCTCGCGATCAATGCTTGCCATTCAGCCGCCAATAATTTAATTCACAGCGGGGGGTAATCCTGGCAGGCAATGTTAGCACACTAATCCCCAACCCCCCCCCCCCCCACCCCACCCTCATCTCCACACACACACACACACACACCTGAGTGCTAAGTCACTAAAGGCTAACCCTAACCGCAAAACAGCAGTGGGCTGAAAAGTTTAACAGTCGGACACACAAAGTTGAGTTCGACCATAGCGAGGGATTGGATTTGGTTGGTCAGATTTTCGCTTGGCAGGGACTTTGGTATCGATCTGTATTGATCCGTCAGTGATCTGACTCCGTTAAGGTCGAAGTTACGTGGGTGTCACTAGGATATCGATACTGGTGGGGATCAGGTTTTCGGGTGGTAGGGGGGGGGGATTGGAACATTGTGTATTTGTGTTTGTGTGTGTGAGTGTGTGTTTGACTGAAAGAGAGAAGTTGTCTCATGGTGTAGAATTATAACAATAATATTATTAATTGGCTGAGCGTGTGAAAAGAGGTGTGGAACAAAAATAAAAAAGAGAGGGAGTGGTAGAAGGAAAAATAGATAGAAATTGACAGAGAAAGAGAGCGAGATTGGATACAGGGAGAAAGGAAAGAGCGTAAGAGAGAGAGAGGGAGAGAGAGAGAGACAGAGGGAGAGACAGAGAGAGAGAGAGAGAGAGGAGACAGACAGACAGATAGACAGAGAAAGGCACGCAAAGAGACAGAGAGAGGCAGAGATACATAGAGAAAGACATGGGGGAGACAGATAGATATTGAGTGCGAGTATGAGAGAGAGATAGAGAGAGAGAGAGAGAGAGAGAGAGAGAGAGAGAGAGAGAGAGATACTTTTTGGTCTCTGCTGACACATGCCAGATCTCGATTCCTCATGGCAAATAATTATTTAGGCTCCCTACATTTTGACTTCAAGTATTTAAAAAACTGGGCTGTTGAGGAAACGATTTGGTTTCAGATTTTAAAAACAAAACAAACACGAAATATGTAAATCAATTAAAATCATCTTACAATTTGATAGACGCTATCAGTGTGACTTTTTGCTGAATAAGTTTAAAGTACGAACACTTGACTGTTAGTAAAATTCTAATCTTTCTAACTACCGCTTTAAAGATAAAGATATAGCCACCCTTGGCGTCTTGCTTTACACAGGAGCAGTACCCTAAGCCTTGTAACGCGTCGCTTTAAACATTGTATTTGTTATGGTTTAGAGAACACGGGAAGCTATGTATACACGTAGTAAGGCACTACATTATAAGTTGCACTTAAATAACCTTACACTGAGCCTTAGAAAGAAGGATCTTTAAATAGATTGGGGAATTACAGAATTAACTGTCATGGTATTCCCGCCATGTCTCGTGTTTTGCAGCACATAAAATTCTCAGACGTCAGTCTTGGGGCACATCCACAATATATTCTATATAGAGCTGATGTTGGACGTTAAACCAACCCAACATCAACAACATTCTATGAGAGTTCGGACGTTTACCCTCCGAAGCCACATGTGGAAACTGCGGGAGGAAAAGAAGTGGAGAGGGGAGTGTCGATAAAATGCCTGAAACAGCTTACTATCAGATCTTGATAATCACCATTAATCCTAATTATTATTATTATTATTATTATTAATGATGTTGGACGTTAAACCAACCTAAATCAACAACATTCAATGAGAATTAGGATGTTTACCCTCCGAAGCCACATGTGGAAACTGCGGGAGGAAAAGGAGTGGAGAGGGGAGTGTCGATAAAATGCAGGGAACAGCTTACTATCAGATCATGATAATCACCATCAATCCTATTTTTTTTATTTAAAAAAATCGTCCTCAAAGTTTGGAAGTCGAACGCAGTGCCTCCGGGAGGAACAAAAAGGTAACATGAAACTACAGCTTAAAGAACTCCCCCAGCTTTATCTCATAAAATATTATAAGAAGACATGGGTAGGCGACTGAGATTTGAACCTTGGGATTCCTGCTCATAAGGTTAAGCGCTGCCGAGTGAACTCATCATGTCTTGGGCATTTTGAATTCTTTTTTTTTTAAACTATGATGCTCACAGTTAAAATACGAACATAGTGCACACACTCCCATGGCAAATACAATTCAATTTTTATTCTATATTGACTGATTCTCTATAGAGGGAGGGAGAGAATTCTCTCCCTCTCTTCGGGTTTAACGTCTCCTAGGTTCCCCTGGGGGATCCTATATGGCGCTGAGTACGCTAAGGTTATTTTTATTTAGAAGTTTGTTATCACTTCAGAGATTAGGAGTGCTGGCATGAGATGGACTGAACTGAAGAGGGATGCTCAGAACCGAGTCAGATGGAGAGGCGTTGCTTTTGCTCTATGTTCCTTCGGGGACCCAGAGGCATAAGTCAAATCTATGGGTGTGTAGGTGGTTATACTAATGTAAACAGAAATTTAGTAAGTGTTTGTCAATATTGTAAGCAGTCCTCTTTTTTACTTCCTGGTTGCCTTCACTTTTCTCGGTTTGACAGAGAGGTCATTCTCTTCTAATAGACACATTAAAATGAGTCAACGTTTCTCTCCATTTTTATCATTAATATAAAAATTACCGAGGCAAATGTTTTATACCGCCAGTGTTTATAATATATAATATATACAATATTTTTTTTGTTTTCTAGAGATAAAATTGTTTTTTTTTATCATGAAGGTAAACCTTGTTTTTGTCTTTTAAAAGTTCAGAGATATAGATCACATTATTATTTCTTTTTAAAGTACAGTGATAAATATTGTGTTTGTCTTTTTAAAGTACAGCGATAAATATTGTGTTTGTCTTTTTTAAGTGCTGGGATATAAATAACTGTTTTTGTATGTTTTAAAGTACAGGGCCAGAGATATAATCTAGACTTGAATATGCTTTTCCGTTTTGAATTGATGAATGGCGAACAAACAACAGAACGTGCGTGGAAAACTATTGAAGTTGGGCTGGTGGAGCGGAGTTTATTATTATTTTTTTAATCGCATGGTAGGACCATTCTACCGCTTTTTTTTTTTTTTTGAGAATTACTAACATAATAATAACAAGCGGGACCAAATCAATAACTACAAGACCGATTGTATCATTTTTCTAATAAAGCGAGACAAAGAGAGAAGGGGAGATAGGGATTATAGAAGGTCGGCCAAGAGAGAGAGAGAGAGAGAGAGAGAGAGAGAGA
The DNA here is from genome assembly GCA_003991915.1 of Elysia chlorotica. NCBI lineage: Eukaryota > Metazoa > Mollusca > Gastropoda > Plakobranchidae > Elysia > Elysia chlorotica. The sequence goes on from RQTK01000085.1 coordinate 363,145, forward strand.
GAGAAAGAGAAAATGTGGTTAGATGTCTCGTGAGAGATAGCCTTCTCTTCCTTTTTATATTTCTTTCTTTTCTTTTCTTTTCCAGATCTTTATGGTACCGTAGTTTGTGGCTTTTACCTAATTTCATTAACTAAGAGGAAGTTGAGATATTGCAACTTCTTGTTCATAGAGAACTAGACAAACAAAAAGGCTAATGTGATGTATGACAATGAGTATTTATAACAAATTGAAGTTAATATGAACATATAAATTAAAAAGTAAGAATGGATATTTTATGAGATAAATGTGTATGAAAGGAAATGTAAGCTGGGAGAATAGGATAGAGAGAGACAGAGAGAGAAATAGAGGGAGAGAGAGCCACTACCACTACCACTACTACTACAATTACTACTCTGTGTACTACGATTGCCATATAATACGCTGCAACACTGCTCTATCTAACACTGGTAGAAGAAATGATACACAACATTTTCCACAAAAATGTGTTGTTATATTTGAAAAAAAAAAAAGAAAATAAATAGAGTGTGTGTGTGTGTGTGTGTGTGTGTGTGTGTGTGTGTGTGTGTGTGTGTGTGTGAAAGAGACACTACCACTACCACTACTACTACACAATGTACAACTAATTCTACTACTACCTCAATTACTACTACAATTACTACTTTGTGCACTACGATTGTCACATATACGCTGTAATACTGCTCTATCTAACACTGGTAGAAGAACTGATACGCAAAAATTATTTCCACAAAAAAATTGTTGTTATATTTGAAAAATGAAAAAAAAGAAAATAAATACAATGAGGATTACATTTTCAGTTAGATCAACTCAAAATTAAACCCAAGCACAAACAGGTACACATGACGTTTTCTTTTATACTTCCACCAAGTAATCCATGACTTCCACACAATGCAAGGGAAGTAACTGTGTGTCTTTTTACATTGTTAAAGTCGCCACAGTTATACATCGTGGTTCAGCATGGGGCTTTAATGTGATAAAAAATGGTATTTCTTTTTTTTCCCTGTTTCGTTTTGTTTAGCTGTTTTGCTGTTATATTTGTTGTTGTTGTTGTTGTTGTTGTTGTTGTTGTTGTTGTTGTTGTTGTTGTTGTTGTTGTTGATGATGTTGTTGTTGTTGTTGTTATTGTCGTTGTTTTCAGTGCTGTTGTGTTGTTGTTCTTAATGTTGTTGTTTTGCTACTTTGTTATTGTCGTTGGTTTCATTGTTGTTGTTGGTGGTGGTGGTGGAGGTGGTAATTTTAGTGAAGATTTGTTAATTGCACACCGGACATCTATAAATGTCTTCGTCTCAAATTTAGACATGCGATCAAATCCAAACCGCTCCACCCTAACATCCCAAATTTTACAGTAAAATTAGAAATGGGCCAGAGAATTTTAGAGTCATAAAACTAATAATATCAAACGCCTAATCAATTTTAAAGAAAATTAACGAATTTATAAATCAAAAAATATATTTGCAAAAAAAAAAATCGAACAGGCACAACAATTACTGCTTTCTCCCCTTCCTTGAACAACAAACAAATCGAGCTATTCGCAATAATTATTATTTCATATAACTTCAGCCTTACGTTAACTACTAATGTCAATGCCTGTCTATAAATCTGTGCACTGTGGTCATTTTTTGACAGCCTCGTTAATAATTCTACAATAGTTTTTAATTTTTTCACATTGAAACCATGTCCTACTTATAAATCACCCTGACAATTTATTGGGTGCTTTCTAATGCTGCAGCCTACCGTGACAGCGTAAAAAAATCGAACAATCTATTTTTTTGCATGTTAAAAAAGTTACTGAAACGTATTCTCCCATCCTGATGTTCTATGATATCCAGCAGCATTGACATGAAACGATTGAATAAGATTTTATTAAGGGAAAGAAAAAAAAGAGTTAAGAAAATTCTATACAGTTTGACATGTATATAGGCTACTATTCTTCTAACAGTACTAAAAAAGCAGAAAGTGCTGTTACGTAACAAAGAATTGATTCTTTCAAGCATTATATTTTTTTTAAATCCCACATCAATTCTCTACAAAGTATTATATTTTATTTGCTAATAGTTTATATCCATCGGTCAATGGGGCAACTATGACTTGATTTGAATTTTATGGAAAAAAATATCCTCTGAAAGTTTTCTACTCGAACTTCTTCTGATAACTGGTAGGTTTGGCGAGGCTCTTAACCAATAATAAACTATTGATCTCCTTCGGTAGTGTTAGCTTTTAGTTTTAGCACAAGCCTATTCACAAAATAATAAACAGAAAGAACTTAACTTCGATACCCAAAGCCTAAATGTTGGAAACTTAGCTGTCGGCATTATTGTGAGAGACTGTCCAGCTTGATAGGAATTAAAATACATTTACAGCCAAAACCATTCGTGATTAATTGATTAAATTAAAATGAAAAAAAATATCCAAAGATACTTTGTACTTGAGATAATTTATTTCAAAGGTTATCACAATCACAACACTCATGTAGCAATGGCTTATTTTGTTTTGTTTTTATTTTCGTTGATCGCTTTGTGTTGAAAAGTTATACATGTATTTCAACAATGATAAAAAAAGGTAATGAAAAACTTTTAGATAGATCAGACTCAAAATAGATATATTTTCTTATTGTTTTCTTTTTTATTATAAAGTTTACAAAAAAGAAGATAAAAAAATAGATTTTTTTTTCTTTTCAGACAAGAACAAGATTTTCAAATCGATTTTTTATAGTACATGTATATTCAACAAAGGACAACTCTTTTAGTATGACAGCAGTCATTTTCATCGACACTGTAGGCTCGGGCAATGAACCTTTTATTCAATAACAAACTGTTAATATCCTTCTGTAATGTTAGATTTTAGCTCAAGGCTATTCACAAAATAATCAACAAAAATAATTCAACGTCTATGACCAAAACCTAAAATAATTTTTTAGCATAAAAACCAACATTGAAAAGGCCTCAAGGACAAATTTTACAGAGTGAGTGTAACACTTTAATCTGACAATTTTATTTCTTAGGCAATGACAGACTTATTATTCTAATTTCTTTGGGGTTTTCCATTTCTTTTATGTTCACAACTAGAAGCAGCCACGTTATTGAGTTATTTAAAGTACTTGTGACTGTGAAAAGCGTTCTTCGAGAGAATGGCAATACCTGTACAGACCAACTTCATAACTTCATCTCGAGTCGCGCTGGAATTGCCTTCCGCTAATCGGGAAAGCGTGGCTTTAATAGATTCATATTAAACCATAAACCACTTGTAATAACAAAAACAATGGTGAAGTAAATGATATAAAAAAACAACAAAACAAAAAATAAATATAAAATGTAATAATAAAAGCAAAATGCCATATAAAGAATCTTTGTTTTATATTCATCGATATTAATTTATGCAGATGTTGTAAAATATAAATAAAACAATACATTAAAATGAGTTTGTTTTTTATCTGAAAAAAAAAGAGAAAAGGAATTAAAAAGAAATAATAAAATAATAAAATAACAGTTTCACAACTCTAGAGAGAAAAATGTAAAAAGATTTGTATGCCATATTGATGTTTTTCTCATTTATTGCCAACAATGGGTGTTGATCAAATCACTCCTTAGATTAGATGGGTGCCACGTCGATCACAAAACAATTCTCCCTCACGTTACCAACGATTATTTTTTCAAGACGAACAGATTCAAAACCTCTTGTTGACTCGCACTCAATACGAATCAAATTAATTCGTTTTTTAGCACAAGCTTTTCTAATAACAGCAGCAAGAAAGCAAATGTAGCCAATTGACTATGTCTCCAAATTGGATCCAGACATTAGATGTAGGCTTTGTCAGAAAGTATTGGTTTGATTGAGCTAGCTGGCATCGTGTATCTAACACTTAAAGAAATGCATTGAGATAAAGGAGCAAAATTCATGTGAAAGTGTTATTAACATTCGTTTAGTGTAAAAAAAAAAAAAACGCATTCGTCACAGTCCTACATATCTAATCTTTTTCTTCGGTGTATTTAACGTCGCCATTTCTTCTTCTTTTTTTCGAATCATAATTTACTTATTCTCCATTTTACATTATATATTTTTCAATATGAATATACGACTATTTTAAGATATGTTGTTGCCGTTGTTGTCATTGTTGTTGATGCTGTTGTTGTTGTTGTTGTTGTTGTTGTTGTTGTTGTTGTTGTTGTTGCTGCTGCT
>RQTK01000085.1:373156-407763 GCA_003991915.1 Elysia chlorotica
ATCTATCTATCTATCTATCTATCTATCTATCTATCTATCTATCTATCTATCTATCTATCTATCTATCTATCTATCTATCTATCTATCTATCTATCTATCTATCTATCTATCTATCTATCTATCTATCTATCTATCTATCTATCTATCTATCTATCTAGCTGCCACACACAAAGACGGGGCGGGGATACCATGACTTCTGTCTTAGCCAGTCACGTTATACTGATACCGACCCAACCAGTTACAGGAGACGAAATTGGACAAATAAATTGTGCCGATCGTAAGTTTTTACCGTGGACCTCCCGATCTAAAAGACAAAGCTCTACCACATCATCCAGTCTGCCCCAGATTTATAGATAGATTATAAACAAAATAGAAAACGCCTGAGACAGACAAAATGAAAAAAAATCTAAAACAATGCAACTTTTATATAGAAATAGTAGGTACACAAGGAAGGAAAGTGAAGAGCAAATTAGAACTGTAGGAAATTGCACTTGTTCTTTATCCATTTTCCTTGGCGTTATTTTCAGAAGAGACAGACTTCAAAAAGGCAGTTGGCAAAACACACAATAATATGATGCCCGCAGGAGTCTCAAGCTCATCAACAAAGTACCAAGTTGAGTCTTACATGAGGTGCGTCACACTGTGTGCTCAGAGGCCGGAATGCAGGGCGGCCTGGCTTAACTCCATCTCAATGGATTGCGTTTTGCTCAACTCCACTGAATACACTGGCCTTCAAAGCAACCAAAACGCCAAAACTTTTCTGAGGGAAGGTTATATATAATCTATAATCCAACGAAATGCTGTGAATAACTTGTCGGAAACTTGTAGGAATTGTTCAATTGTTAAGCGCACTGAGCCAGGCATTATCTTGGGTGTTGCGCTATATAAAAGCCATGCATTATTAATTAATACAGAACTATTCGTTTCGAAATCTGGAAACTTAAATGCAATTAAACATATATCGCATTTTAAAAACTCAGTGTTGTTGGCATTATTTTTATGTTTTGTTGTTCCCTCTTAGCTTTACTATTTTTAGACTTATAGAACCACCGCCAATTAAGTTCGTGGAATAATCTTAAAACTCGTCACGCATTTTACCACACATTATTAAAGGTATCGACAAAATAGATCTCAACTAAAATCTCATGATCAAAGCTTCCAAAAATAGCCAGCCAAGTCACCAAAGTACACAAGCATTGTCATATTAAAAGGATGACTAAGTTGAGTTGGTTTAACGTCCAACATAAGCACTATATAGGCTATATTGTGGACGAGCTCCAAGACTGGCGTCTGACAATTTTATGTGCTGCTTCACACGAGACAGGGAGGGACCATGACTCATGTTTCAGCCGGTCACATTTAACTGACACCGACCCAACCAGTAGGGAGTGAAATCGCCAGAACTTGAATCTGGACCGTTTGCCTCGGAAGCCGATGTTCTACGCCAGGGCCACCTCGCCCCCCTGCCATAAAAGAGGCAAAGTTATAAAGATATAAATAAAATAATTATATAAGAAACAGCTAGAACTGTTAACATAATTGAGTCTTGGTGGGTTGAACACACAAGATTATTGTCTCTGAGTATTTTTTAGTTCTAATTATGCAAATAATTTACTAAAAAAATGAATTATTGCACTGCTTGTCTTTTTCTCTTACTAAGTAGAAAAGTGTAAATCGTGTCAATTGGGGGGCGGGGGCTGGCATGTACGTGAGAAGCCCTCGGTTCTAATAAATCAACCAACTTCATCCTCTCTTCCATAAGACAATTGCCACATTTGGGCATCTCTCTCTTTCTCTCTCTCTCTCTCTCTCTCTCTCTCTCTCTCTCTCTCTCTCTCTTTCTCTCTTCCTCTCTGAATCTATGTCTACTTTTGTCTCTCTCTCTCTCCCTCTCTCTCTCTCTCTCTCTCTCTCTCTCTCTCTCTCTCTCTCTCTCTCTCTCTCTTTCTCTCTTCCTCTCTGAATATGGCTAATTGTTGGCCGCAGTAACGATGTCAAACCAATGGTGTTACCTGAAGCTCCTGACATTTCTGAATATAGAACAGAAACCTGGTAGTTGATTTTTCATATTTGTTTATTTAATTTAAAAAAAAAAGCATTTTAATATGAGTTGTCTCATTTTTGCTCAATTTTAGTGTTTACAGAAACCTAACGGCTTGGATCATATGAGTATCATCCTAACCGCCTATCGTCATAAAAGGCATTTTCTTCGTTCTTTGAGTGCATTACAAGGCTTCCAAAAATAAAGACAAGTTCACCGAAATAAAGAAAGAAAACATTGCAATAAAAGTTAAAGTGAGATATGTTTTTTGAAAATCTTCGCAACGCGCTGCATACCTCTAATTTTGGAATAATTAATATCAGATATTCGATCTTTAATAATTTTTCGACAAAAATTAATTTAAAAAAAAATCTTTTGCCATATTTCGAATATGGTATTCCGCTTTACTAGATCTATAAGTTTTGTTTTGTTGTTTTTTTATGCTATGGAAGTGAGGCTTCATGATGCACGTTTCCTCCAATATTAAAACTAGCCCCCCCCCCCCAAAAAAAAAAAAAACAAACAAAACAAAAAAAAAAAAAACAAAAAAAAAACAAAAAAAAAAAAATTCAGCCTTTCAGCCTTTCAAAGCGTCAGGTTGGATTACTAAATATTTTTCTGTACAGGTCAGATCAATATATACTTTGTTTTTAATGGTGCACAGGCGTACTTGAACACAGACACGTTGCCCCTTATGCATTTAACCCTTTGATGTTCCACTTAATTATTAATACTTATATATCACTCAATCACGTTTGAGATGAATTACGCTAAAGTCGATGATGCTATGGAAGTGACGTTTCATGATGCACGTTTCCTCCAATATTAAAACTAGCCCCCCCCCCCAAAAAAAAAACAACAAAACAAAACAAAAACAAAAACAACAAAAAACAACAAAAAAACAAACAAACAAACAAACAAGAAAAAACAATAAATAAAACATTTAAATATCAAAACAAAACAAAATCACAAAAAATTAAGCCCCGAAAGTCTATCCTCATCACAAGAAATGGCCAGAAGAGGCGCTTCATCTCCCTATTGGATTTTCCCGTAGGAGGAATAGATGGCACAAAATGGCGCAAAAGTGTTTACTACCGACTTAGGAGATAGATCAATTAGAGAGAAGCTTACACTGCAGTCTTTCCTGCCTTTTTCGATAGACCCCATGAGGCTTCATAGTCACAATAGTTAACTAACTGACGTTATTACCATTGTTATTGTTTTGAAAGCTAAAACCCTGTCAATGTCAACAGAACATTCACCAAAATTCGTACCTTTCATTTCTGAGACCCTGACAGTGTGGCTAGAAAAGGAGCTGATTCGAGATCTGCACACTGGAAGCATAATCTTTTATTATTTTATGATAGGCCCTAGAGCTGCCAATTAGAAGGTACCCGGTTCGAACCTTCGATCGTGCAATTGTTTGTTTATTGTTTTTGGTTTGTTGTTTCTTTTTCTTCGAATTTCGCCCCCCCCCCTTTCTCCCTGAAGATTATAACGTAACTCTTAATAACTATTGGGACATTAGGACCATATGAAACACAATAAGGCAAAAAAATGTTCACCTCAGGTTTAATATAATTTAAGTTCATATAGATCTATGTTTCCCGAACCAAAGGGGCATGTTGAAAAGAAGGGAAAAAAGAAAAGAAATGTGTTTGTAGCGGTATCGTAAAGCTACACCTCCACATTCAGCCTGTCAACCCAAGCGGTAATCCTGTATCATATCCTCCATCAAGTTTAGTAAAAGGACACTGACAGACTATAATCATGCTCAGTTGTCTCAGGACATCCATTACACCGTGTTGAAAAAGAAAGTATTAACAACCATATTTCCAATTCTTTTGGTTGATTGACAAAGTAATTAACGAACGAAAGTTGTTATTAAAACTAATGAAACAAAACAGTGTTCGATAATCCGTAGGCCTAATCAATACTTACAAAAGTCAGTCTTTCAAAGCGTCGGTCTGAAAAGGTTGGATTGTTAAATATTGTTCTGTGCAGCTCAGGATCATGTCTTAGGACATCCATTACATCGTGTTGAAAGAAAAGCACTAAAAAACATCTTTTCAATTCTTTTGGTTGATTGACAAAGTGATTAACAAACGAAAGATGTTATTAAAACTAATGAAATAAAACAGTGTTCGATAATCTGTAATCAATATTTAAAAAATTCAGCCTTTCAAAGCGTCAGGTTGGATTACTAAATATTTTTCTGTACAGGTCAGATCAATATATACTTTGTTTTTAATGGTGCACAGGCGTACTTGAACACAGACACGTTGCCCCTTATGCATTTAACCCTTTGATGTTCCACTTAATTATTAATACTTATATCTCACTCAATCACGTTTGAGATGCATTACGCTAAAGTCGATGATGCTATGGAAGTGACGTTTCATGATGCTTTGATCAAGCTACAAACTGAAAATTCACCACTGAAGCAACATGACCCTCAGCCACGGCACAAGCCCCAAACACTACCCCCCCCCCCCCCCACACACACACACACTTTACCGCTGCATTCCTGAAAAAAAATATCTTTAAAAAATTTAAGCAATTTCATAAATTTAGGTTCAATTAATTTTCCTCTTTGATGGCTAAGCTAACGCACAGATTCTACTTTTTCATTACAAAAAACGCAAAGACAGTTCGGGTATACCATGACTCATGCCACTGCCAATTGTCGACGGGAAGTGGGGTATATAGTTTGTAGTTTTTACCGTACGTCGGCATGGTAACCGCTATAATTATTATGCCCATGATATATTTGACAGTTAGTACAGTCCATTCTACATTGATTTGTTTTATGTCTCTGATTGGGGTGGGGGTTGGTTAAGTTGTAGATGACTGGGCTTCTATTTGTGGATCCCCGGTTTAGCCTCTGCGTCGTTAAGTTAAGCGACGCAAAAAAAAAAGTTATATGAATGAAATTGCCATTCCCACTCGCCGATTTCGTCTCGTCCCTGACTGACTGAACTCATTATGTCTGGACTGGTCAAATTTTCACTGACCATTTTCTCATCCAGGGAGCGTCGTATAAAAATTGATTTGATTTTTTAAAATCTGCGATAAAATTTCAAGGGGTTCTTCGAGTAGAATTTCATTTTGTGAAGTTGTTTTTTTTTTTTTAATGCACATTTTCTGTTTTGTTCTTTTCTTGGTGGGCCTGTGTGAAATTGAGGAGTGCCCTGTCTTCTTGCTCGTGTGTATGGGTGTGCGCATGTGTTTGCGCAGAATCAGTGTTTTTTCCGTTATTGGCAGATCAAACACCACAGAAAATGCGCGGCTCTGTGAACAGAGGTGAGGTGGTACAGCTCTGACCCTCCGCCATATAGGCACTCTCAGTATAGCCATCCCACTAACACCACATTGACGACGGTACCTAACTCCTGTATCTCTGAGGACTTTTCACCTATCACACAACTTATGACAAAGCTTTCCGGCCAGCTGTCGATCACCAATATGAGCCAGTGTGTTATGGGAGGAACCACACCAGACCCAAGGCATAAACGATGACCAGTTGCGTATCGCCATAGCATGTGGACCTTGGCCGTTTTACGGAGCCAGTTCAAGTCGAACTTACGTGCCAAGCAACCTTGAACTAACTTGAGTTTTATAACTACTCCGGCCAAACATGGATCTTTCCCAATGCGGTTTACATGCTGTGAATTATATTATACTTTTGGTATGAAAATTATATTTCTACAGGTTAGTTCTACTATAGTCTCTGTTACAATGACACTTATTATTTAATTCTTATGTAATAAAATATTCTTCAAAATATATTTTTCTTTTTGAGGAAGATTTGTAACTCTAGACAATAGATGCTTGAATTAAATACCCCCCCTTTTTTTCCCTCTTTTTTTTTAAACATTGTCCAACGCAGTGACAAATCCCAGAGAACAATTTGTATTTTACTGTGTGATCTGGGCTGCCTCTCGCAGTCTCAAAATTTAGTCACTGGTAAATCTGAGAGGTTTTGCCTTAGGCATTATTCTTTCTATACACTTTACACCTCTAATATTCTTGTCAACTTTTATAAGGTTTTGCCTTAGGCATTATTCTTTCTATACACTTTAAACGTTTAATTTTTTGTCAATTTTTATACAAAAGCAGCAGTCATATTATCCTTTAACAATTGTCTTTCTTACTTTTTTTTTTTTTGCAAGATCTGTAACATGATTGGCGATCATGTCCCTTAAGTTGTTTTTCTGTTACCATTTGCCTTGAAGAAAGCAAGGTTTGGGGTTTCTGTTCTCATTGTGTAACTGTTCATCGCCACAGTCTTCGCCTTGGTTGTACTTGTAGCCCTAATTGCAGCAGTTTCTTGCCTCAATGTATCGTTTCTCGTGCTATTTTTTAAAAAGTTTGTTATTGTCTTCTGAATACTCTGAACTGGATGTTTTTTTTTTTTTCTATTAACTTTTTAAAAAGCAACTTTAAAATAAGATGAGCGAATCGCTTGGAGGGCTATTCTTTGCTTTCAAAATGAATTTATTTTGCACAACACCTTTAGGCTACATCGAAAAATAGTTATGATGTCACTTATGTTGACTTACATCAGATCGGGATATCTTAGCAATGCCCCCATTTCTGTTTTTAATAGTCATGAACTATTTATAAAAAGTGGAAAGTAGAACACTTAGACTAGCCTGAAAAGCATTGCTGATTTATCTTAGGCAGCAATCATCGCATAGCGGAATATAGACGGGGATATAACCAATCTAACGTTAACACGGTCATGTTTCAGATCAATGGGGCTCAATGTCAAACATGGTCAAATTTGAGGACACATTAAAAGGTACATTGAAAAATTAATGAATCAAAATCAAATAAACATAATTATATAATAGGTTAAATTAATCTAAGGGCAAAAATAAAAACTAACACCACCGCCACCACCACCACCACCACCACCACCACCACCACCACCACCAACAACAACAACAACAACAACAACAACAACAACAACCGGAGACGTTTTGTGACGACACGGTTGTGTGGGGAGTCTTTTATTTTGGAAAGTATTAAAGAGCATTCATCTCATCTTCCAATAACCAATTCGAGCTTCTAGTTCTCGGGCTAAATTAGTCAATCAGAGCTCAAACTCAAAGTAGCCTTAAGCTTACCGGTAAGCTGTTACATTACATTGTGGAGCAAACAGGGTTACAAGTTTGTCTGAATCCCTTTAAGTACAAACATCCACTCAGGAGAAGAGAACTTTTAAAGGTCTAGTCTAAAGCTTGGATCTCTAGATCTAGATAGAGTCTAAATCTAGTTTAGATTCTGGATCAAGACCCAAGAACTAGATCTAGATTATATCTAAACTTAGGCTACCGAAAGACTAGGATCTAGATCTAGATCTAATGGTGTACGACAGATGATAAAGGACACTGGTGTAAATTGAGATTGAAGACAAAATTAGATCTAGATCTAGATTGTAATACCTGTAGTACATTTTTTTTCGTTGTAGCCTACCCAAGCAAAAACCAATCCCAATCTTTTTCTAATCTCCCAATCAAATGAAGCCCTCATAAGCCATACAATGTATATTGTAAACCTCACTTGAACAAAGTGTGATTTAATTCAAATTTCTCAGAATATAAGCTGAATTTTTGCAAGAGAATATGTTATTTTGTTCTCTTTGGGTCTATAAGAATCAGACTCATAATTCAAAAGTTTTTCTAGTTAGTGAGTGTACACACCAGTATGTTTTCCGCGTGTATTTTCGATGTGTATATTTTATTTTCTGTTCACACCACTCTGCGCAGCCAATTTGCATGTGTATATCAGAGTCAAAAATACACAAGCGTCCAGAGCATTCAGACCATGTGTATTTTTTCACTCTGTTTTCGGCATGCACCAAACCAGAGTGTTCACACCAGTCTGTTTCGCATGTGTATGTTTGACTCTGATATACACATGCAATCAAGGGGTCACTGCGCATGCGTGAACCCTAGTGACCCGCGGTCTTCAAAACAAACACATAAATGGCGACTGCAGAAGCCTTTATATAATGTCTGGAGGAACGACCAATTTTATATGATATAAAAAATCCAGGCTATTAAAAAAATTCTGTTTGCTCTTTTTCCATTTTGCTGGGAGAGATTGTAAGAGCAGAAAACAATTGCATCTTCCTCTTCACTGGTACTCCATTGTTCTTCTTCGCTAGCAGACGTAGATCTAGGTTTCTGGTCTTCATTGTATGCCGTCAAACAAACAAGATCACGTGACAGTCGATGCGCATCGCATCAAAATATACACTCGGAAAATACACAACGTCTGAACACTCTTAAAAAACAGAGTGCAAACTACACATGCGTTTGCTTGTGTATATTTGACTCTGCGAAAAGTACACGCCGTCTGAACAGAAATAATTCCAAGGACATACGCATGGAAAAAATCCTTCGTCTGTACAGTCCCTTAGGTTCTCTTAATTTGAAACCAAAACCACCAACAGATATTTACAACAAAACTACTTTTTGTCAATCAGAATTCAATGCTTGCTTTTATTGCTTTTTTTCAAAGTTCCTTTCAAATTTCAAGCTATTCGAATGAGGTTTTCAACTTATAAGCATAATTATGTCTAATGAGTTGTACTTGTACGTAGCACCCATTCAGAAGTCTCTCCGACTTTTGTAGCCTTGTTAGACAGTTGATCTTTCTCACACACATTAATGCTCTTTCTCGGTCTCTCTGTCTGTCTGTCTGTCTCTCTCTCTTCTTTTTTTATTGCCAACAGTGTTCACTTTAAGAAATAATAATTGGCGCGCCAAACAATTTAACTTGTAGAATGTATGTTAAACCAGATACAAACATGTTTTAAACGTCAAACTACTATAGAAATTTTTAGAGTGGGTGGGGGGGGGGGCGCAGGAGGTGGAGGATTAAATTATTTTGAAAGCTTCAGGTGTATACTATAAACGGGCGGCTCATAATTATTTTACCACCTTGCAAAGTATCATTATAGTCTTTTTTACTGTTTTAACTTATTTTTTTTTTCTAATTTGAATAAAACCATTTTCTTCTCCACTAATCAATAAGTTAGCACACCAAATTATCAACAAAACTGATCACCATGGAAACAGATTGGTCAGGTAGATGGGATCACTTGCAGAAGATTGTGGAGCGTGGAGGTCCGTTTGCGCACCCAGACTTTGAGCCATCACCTGAAGTAAGAATTGTTTAATGGCGCTTAAATCAATCTAGATGCAGTCCACTAGTTTTCATAACTACAAAGTGTAAAGTATATGCTGATAAATATGAGAAACCAAAAAACTCGATCATGTAAATTACAGGCAACAGTGAACATTTTTTTAAAGATTTCTATGTAGAGCAAATGTCCTTAAATAAAAAAAATTTCTTAATATCTTTTGATCTTTAAAGTTCTTTAAAACATTGGAATTTAGTATTTATTTTTTCCTAAATGTTTTAATTCTGTTACCAAAGTTTCACTCACATCTTTGACATCTTTCAGATTTTGGGCTTCTTGAAGGATGCCTGTAAGATTTTGGTCATTGGCGCAGGGGGTTTGGGGTGTGAGCTCTTGAAAGACTTGGTAGGTTTTGATGTAAAAAGACTTTTCTTTATGAAGTATATTTGTTGTTTAGTATTACTCATGAATTCAAAACTTTTGTTTATTTTTACACCCTTTTTCTTTTTAGATCAGTTAACAAACTGTAATGGGATTATACTTCCTAAAAAAAAAAGAGTAATTTTGTTTTACAGTTTATATTTTAGTATAAAAAAGACATTGATGTATACCAACACATTTGTATTTTTCAGGCTTTAATGGGCTTCAGAGACATACATGTAATAGATATGGACACGATAGACGTTTCAAATTTGAACCGACAATTTCTTTTCAGGTAAACTTTACCTACAAATTTGGCTAAATAGTTACTTGAATTTGATGTACAACGTTAGTTTTTTTTTATTAATAACTACTTAGCTTTCAGATTTGTTCATATAATTTATGAGCATTGCTATTTCGCTCTGCAGCTTCCTGATTTCTTTTATTTTTTATGGGGAAAAGGAATTAGAAAAGAAGAGATGAAGAGGAGCATGCACAGTCTACTTAACGACACACAGAAGCATGTGCAATGTCAGGAAACTCAGAGCTGCAACTTTCATAATTTATAATTTATTTATATGAAAGTCATGTCAAGATATTCAATTTCTTTGCAGGCAGACATCTTTCTGTGTGTGTGTTATCAAATGAGTATTCAATGAATTGATAAATGGATATTTTTCCTCAGATAAAAATATTAAACAAGTTTGTATACTATTGTAAGGAAATAAATAAAATGTTGGAGGTCTTTCAGTTTTCACAAATTCAAATGATATGGCAAAACATTTACCCCCCACCCCCAATTCAAATTTTAGAGCATCTGATGTTGGGAAAGCCAAAGCTGATGTTGCTGCTGCTTTCGTCAATGCCAGAGTTCCTGGTTGTAAAGTCACACCGTATCCTTTATAAAATGTATGTATCTATTGTTAAAACAATATCAGATCGATTATGCAGCTGCCAGAGACGATTTGTCTGAAATAGGTTCATGATTAAAAGACACCAGTTTACTAGATCAGCTGAAACTCTTAATTACCCTTGACCTCATGACAGACACTATGCAAAAATCCAAGACTTTGACGACTCTTTCTATAGAGGTGAGTCTGTTTGACACTTTATCCAAGAATTGTAAACATAAAAGCAGATTCGGGGAAAAACAACTGAATGAGTTACATGTCTTTAAAATTTGTTATGTGGAAAATAATGTATTCAGAAATTTTATCTTCTCAATCCCCCTTATTTTTAAAACAATTTTATTTTTATTAGATCTTATTTTTCTATTTGTCTTTGATATGTCATTATACTTGTGTTACTGACAAGTAAACTTATCCCTGAGATAATATTTAAGTAAAATCAAACAAGTACAGGGATGAGACCATTTGCTGTTTTTTTTTTTTTTTACACTTTTAAAATGTATCAAATACGATTTTAAACTTTCTATTCATTCCTGTTTCTTTTTTATTTTATTTTTACTCACCTTTTTTTTTAAATATCTTTTATGCTTATGAATAATATTATTTTGTTTTCAGGTTTTCATATAGTTGTGTGTGGTCTTGATTCCATTATAGCCAGGAGATGGATGAATGGGATGTTGGTAATTAAGACTCATTATTTTCTTCTTCTAGTGTTAAAACTGTTCTCTCTTTCAACTTAATTTAATAATTTGGTTTATAATAATTATTTCCAACAGCTGTTTTGATGATCTATTGTAAGTGGGATGCTTATGTTAAAGATTTTAAAAATGTTGTTTTTTTCTGTTGGGCTTTTTTTTTTTTTAACTAAAACCAGTTGTCTTTATTTTATTACCTTTTTCAGCACATGAGTTATAACAGCACAAATCCTGTATTTGTTGAATACTCTTATTTATGGTTGGATTTTTTTTCTGGATTCTGTGTCATGAATTTTTTTTTAAATTTTTAATTTTTAATTTTATATTAGTTAAAATAGATAACACTAACAGGTTTGTTTATTTGTATATACTTTGTTTACTTGTTTCACTATTGAATTAGATAATATCATTTTTGTGATTTGATGTCACCCTTAATTAAAACCCACATTATTTTTTTTACCTCTCCCCCATGTTTCTCAGATAAGTTTGTTGACCTATGAGGGCGAGGAGCTTGATCAGTCCAGCCTCATCCCTATGGTGGATGGAGGGACCGAGGGCTTTAAGGGCAATGCCAGAGTCATTCTGCCTGGTATCACTGCATGTGTGGAGTGCACGTTAGGATTTTATCCCCCTCAGGCAAGTTGTACTTGGTCGAGTTTGCAAATTAATTTCAATGTTTTTTTCAGTCAGAAGTGTCAGTATCAGCATAACCTGTGTCATGATTTCAATGTCGAATTGAACAAAAAAATACGACATTGGGTCTCCTTGAACTGTGCTTACCATTTAGTCACCTCAATTTTTTTCTATTTTTTTTTTCATAAAAATATAATTTTCTTAAAATTGTGTAAGTTATTTTCAAATACTTTCTGCTCTATATCTGAAACTAACTGATCTTTCTGTTTCATAGAGGTTTATATAAAAAAAGCATTCCTTGATAATGTGACACTCTTTTCTGTAATAAGGCAAAGGGATGAATATTGAAAGGTTAGGTCCAAAAGTAAAACAAGACCATGGATCAGACGTTTTTAGCTCTCTTTTAGCGATTTAGTGATTCAATAATGCAACATGTTATTTCTAGAGATATATCACCTCCCTCCCCCCCCCCCCCTTTTTTTTTTTCACACACACACACACACTTAGACAAAACATTGAAATAATATGTTTGCTAACACATTTTCTCTCTGTTTTTACTGCTTAATTTTATTTTACTTTGTTCCTTTCATCTCTCAGATCAATTTTCCTCTCTGTACGATTGCTCATACCCCTCGCCTACCCGAACACTGTATAGAGTTTGTCAGGATTCTGTTGTGGCCGAAAGAAGAACCATTTGGTGGTAAGATTTTGCTAGAATGATTTACGGTGGTCTCCGCCTAAGATATCTGCCCCACAGGAGCCAAGAAAAGCGGATTTTAATCGGAGGAGATGAAAATGAGCCTGTGGGGTTTTCAAACAAGTGATCAGTCCTTAAAGAATAGTTATCTGATATAAAATTCTACATTCATAGTTTGCCTCTGTTTTTAATATTTTTTAACGTTATATCTGTGGGCATTCACTTTGCTTTTCCAGAGCATTAAAGGGTTAAAAAGGAAATCCTTTTGATAACTGAACTGCACTTTTTCAAGAGAGAGAGACAGAGAGAAAGACAAAGGCAGAGAGATAGAGAAAAGGATTGAAAGAAACTATAGAAATTCGAAAGAGAAACGGGATGAGAGAAATGACAGAGAGAGGAGGTGCCTCAGAGAGAGTAAAGAAACCAAGGAAGGAATGAAACCAAGAGAGAGAGCGAGAGATAGACAGAGATGGGTCGTGAGAGAGAAAGAGAGAGAACACTTTCAGATTCAATGGACAAATCTTCAGTAGTGATTGATACTTGTGTTGGGCAACCGAAAACAGTGGTTTTGTGAAGAAGAAAAATTGAGTAATTGGTTAATTGGATAGTCACGATTACTTCCCATTAATTGGATGCCTACCCACTCTCGCATAACGAACAGCTGCTGTCCACCTATAATTTTCAACCTGGGCCCTCTTCCCAGGGGGAGGGGTTAAGGTTAAGGTTCGTTGAGCTCCCTGACAGTAGATTGACGGACGTTGTGAGGATGAGTGATAAATAGATGGGAGGAGGCAGATTTCAATGATCTTCTTACACGGCTGTAGCCTAGCCTACCCAGTGTACGGATTCAGAGGCTGGTGTATGTTCATCTGCCCCCTCCCCCTCTTCTTCCACCAATCTTATTGCATGAAATTGAATTCAGATGTGCCCGTCGCTTCTATCAGTATTAGATGACTAAAGAAACAACTACTCCGCTCGGCAGGCTACAATTATGTTGTAGTTTACAAAAATAAACAAAAATAATTTAATCTGGCTGTTTAGATTGGGTTCTTAGACTTTGCACAAGGCCAAGAGCGAGTTTTTAGGGGTGTTAATTAAAGAGAAAGAATTATGTTTCATAGGGGTAGCGGGTTCAAAGACGGAGTGAGTTTGTAAGCACATAGTTCTTAGATGGAGACCGCTGTATTAGATAAGAAATTCATGCTCTATCATGATTTTTTCGACTTATAGTGCACACCACTTATATATTGATATTAGGGGACCATTACGCTTGACTAAAAGCTATATATCTTCTTTTTATCTTCGTAGCTGGTGTTGGTATAGATGGGGATGACCCGAAACACATACAGTGGATTCTAGAAAAATCTCAAGACAGGGCAAATGAGTACAACATATCCGGTATCACATACAGATTGACTCAGGGTAAGTTACATCTAATTGATTTTTTTAAATGAAATAAATAAATAAATACCTACATTTCAATTCTCAATTGCTCAGTTATTTAAGATATTCCTATGAGTATTCTTAAGGCACATTTTTAGGTGAATAGCATTTATCACAGTAAATGAAGATCCATTACGACCATTATTGTCTAGAAATTATGTTAATAGCTGTCATGCATAAATGTTTTGAGGATGTTCGATTCCATATATACTTATAATTTATTAAGGTGGTTGCTTCAGGTCCAACCCTTTGATTCTAAGACGATAACACCTGAGAAGAGTATGACTTAGAGAACTGGTTAAGGTGCATAATAAAAGTCCTGATCATGGGATACAAGGATGATTGCGAAAACCGAAACAATCAATCAGTCTTTAGATTTTAAGACTATTAAAAATTAATGCTTAAAAAAAAAGTTAAATGGGAAAAGGGCTTAAGAATATCAAAAGACTATAAAAACAGTATTTAACTTCTGTCACACAAAACCTGTACTGAGAAATACAAGAATTCATTTGTCCCCACATCAGTTAGAGTACAGCGAGACTCACTTTTGTAGACTATAAACTATTTTTTTTTCATATTCTCATTGTCATTATGATTATTATAATTTGTTTAATTTCAATGAAAACTGTTTGATTCCAATTGTGTGAGTACCTATGTGTGAATATGATGTACATGTATAATACTCTGACCAAGCCAAAATTCCCACGTGAATTGATAAAGTTATATCTTATCTTATTATTGTTTTGCCTTTCAGGTGTCGTAAAACGAATAATGCCTGCTGTTGCTTCTACCAATGCTGTGATTGCTGGTAATTTTTTTTTAAACTTTTGTTCGTCACCAAATTGTATGTCTGAACTTTTTCACAATTTAAGCCTATTCCTTGTGTGCGGACTATTTTGGGAAATTTTTCAAAAATTTGAAAAGGTAAAAACTTTGATATTTATTACTTTGAAATGGAAAAGTGGTCAACAGTACAGATTTGATTGTGTGCTCTTTTTTCTTTTTCAATTTCTAGCTGCCTGTGCCACAGAAGTATTTAAGATTGCCACAAGGTAAGTGTTTTAGTGTGACAAAATCTCTAAACCTCTATTTAAAGAACAAAAATAAATAATGTGATTTTACCGTCAATTTTAAACTTAAGTTTTTTTTCTTGGATTAGCATTTGTTTTCAAGCACAGTCTACTTGTTATAACTTTTACATTTTAAAAAAGAAAAAAAGACATATCTTACAGACCTGTTGATATCGTTTTTATCTAAGCTCATGTAACGTCTATCTTAGTGAATGATTGATTTTAATTTGCCTCACTTTTCAATATTTAGTACTAGTAGTTTAAAAAAAGTGGTTCTTGTTCCCCGCTTTCTCATGTTTTGGTAATGTTAGCACATGATAAACCTATTAATTTGTACACCTAGCTGCTGCCTCCCTCTGAACAACTACATGAATTTCAACGACACGAATGGAGTTTACACCTACACATTTGAAGCAGAGAGGCTGGTAAGGGACGATAAAGGGTCTTTTCTTCAAAATTTTACTTAAAAAAAAAAAAAAGATTCAAATTCGAGATATACCTGGTATTTTTTTATTTTAAGATTCTTGAGATTTTTTAGAATGCTACTTAGCAATGTTTTTGTATCATTTTTTTTTTGTTACCTCATCTATATCCCTATGCTTTATGGTTTTGGATTTAAAAAAAAAAGAGAAAAAGAAAAGAAGTTGTTGCATCAATCTTGGATTCTATACTATGTAATACATTTTAGAGGGAAATGACTTTTTAGACATTTTATTAACATTTCATTATTGATAAATGCTGTGACAAACCATAATTAGACAACCACGGTGAATTTGGCACAAGTTGCTGATACATGTTTTTAGTTAGAGCCCTCTAAAAATAGAAAAAACACTCTATAATATAATTATTATCTTTTTTCCATTTCCCAAAAAAAATTAATTATCTCTGGAATTATTATCTTTTTTCCATTTCCCAAAAAAAATTAATTATCTCTGGTTCTAGAAATTATAGAGTTATGATTTTTTCAATATCTTTCTTAATTCTCTAAACCCGAGTATCCGCAGTGTGTGGCCAGTAAAACCACAAAAAATGACGGGATACGAAAAACAAAAAACCCTGTTTCCATTCATAGATCTATCTAAAACCTACGTCAAAACATGGAATGGGCATGAGAGCTTAAAGAGTTAAAGTTCTAAGCTCCATAAGTCCAAATTCTAACGTGTGCCTCGTTCACCCTGGTTGCTTCATATGTTATTATGAGTAGTGTATATAAAATGAATCTACTGTCCTAGATCAAAATATGTGTTGACTGGTGTGTTACTGTGTAGTTCTTAGTTCATTCTAGATCTAGATCTACATGGTTATTTAGCTGTATTACGGGGCTCAGTAAAATAAAAGCTCCAGTCTCCGGCTCAAAAGGTTAAGTACAAGAGCAAACTAATAACCTGCAGATTTTGATATTATAGACCTGTGTAATTATTTTAATCGAAATTTATTCAATAACCAGCTTTCAACAAAACTGGAGCTGTGTATCATGGGTGCTATTTTATTTTAGGGCCGTCTTGTTCACTCGTCCTAAAGTGAACAAGACGCCTGTAAAATTATTGCATTACAATACAAGTAAATTGTTTCCAATAAAAAATGCTTTGAAGTTGAATTCTAGAAAAGGGAGGGTGGATTGAGGGACACAGCATGTACTGTTGAGGCTGATTTTATGATGTGTCTACGAAAATAAAACTTGAGTTTTCAATCTTTTTGTTGTTTTTTTTTTTTCAAAACCAGGAGGGCTGTCTGGCCTGTAGCAACAAACCTCAGAACATGACTTTCTCAGAGACAGACAAGCTCCAGGACATCATAACATACCTTCAAGAGAACAACTCTTTGTATGTAACAAAGATCATTTGCTGTTGCCTTTGCTACTGTGGCTCTCCCTTATGCAAAAGACCGGTTTTGCACATTTTTGAGCAATGTTCATGAAACTGTTTTCCGACATAATTTAAGAAAAGAACTGCGAAGTTGTTTATGGCTATTAAATTTTCAGTTGTATGCACAACTTTTTTTTAATAAGAAAAACATAATGATCATTTTATTTTATTGTGTGAGTTCATATACCTAAAAATTAATAAAGTAGTTCCATTAAATATTTCATGTTTTTATTCCTGAACAATGTTTAAGTCTATTTCAGTGATGCAAATATACCTTAACTTTACAGATTTTC
Source organism: Elysia chlorotica (assembly GCA_003991915.1). Classification (NCBI taxonomy): domain Eukaryota; kingdom Metazoa; phylum Mollusca; class Gastropoda; family Plakobranchidae; genus Elysia; species Elysia chlorotica. The sequence goes on from RQTK01000085.1 coordinate 390,378, forward strand.
AGTAGCTAAAAAAAAAAAAAAAAAAAGTGGCAGATCAGAGTTCAGTGAAGCTCTGTGACGTTTTTTTAAATTTAATATGCTGTGCTGTATTTTGCGCGAAAAGGTTTGGTAAAAAAAAGATATATTGATCCAGTTGGCATCATAGCTATTATACCTGCTTCTCCATAAAGGTTTAAAGCTCTGCAGTCTACATTAATGATATTTCTCTTTCAACACAGACAAATGAAGTCACCAGGGATCACAACAAGTGTGGGAGGAAAGAACAAAACCTTGTATATGCAGACAGTCAAATCCATAGAAGCTAAGACAAGAGAAAATCTTAAAATGACTTTGAAAGGTGATGCACTTTGGTTCCAGTGTTTACATCTTTTTTTCTATCTCTTTGTAATATTTTAATTTTGAAAAGTCTTTGCCTTGTTTTGTATTATTCCTTTAAAGATAAGACATAATCCTTTATCAATACAATTAAAGCTTTTTGTATCTGAATCCTATTCTAACATTGCTCATCTTTGGTATGTGTTAATTGAAAAATTGACTGAATAAAACCTCAATTCAATTCTTAAGAGTTATGGATACGGCTAGTTTGATGGAGAGATAGCATTATAGTCAATAAAGCTTTGCGGACAAGATATAAAGCAATAAGAAGTTATCACAATGGTAACCTCTTAAAAATTTGCTTAAAAAATATCACCAAGAAATAAAGCAAAGAAAACCCATCTGAAATGCTCCTCATTCAATATATAATAGACAACCAGGGTAAACCATGGACAAATAGCAGATACTTGTTTTGGGTTAGAGTCTTCTAAAAATAGAAAAACTACATTATATTGGACTTTTTCATTTTCAAATAAAAAAAAATATCTCTTGCTCTAGAAACGATAGTTTTAATTTTTTAACCTCTTGAAGTGAATTTTTTGCTTCTAAAAATCCAAACACACTATGAATAACCCAAAAAGTTCAAATTCCAACTTGTGCCTGATTTACCCAGGTTGCTTCACATATATAATTTGTAAACAATTTTCTGATGTAGCAATAACAGGAAAAAAAAGCATTTTTATGTCTTCTTGTTCGATGGGATTTACTTAGTAAGGGTTCTTATCTTTACAGCTTGCATTTTCATAAATTGGAACAAAATGTCATATCCTTTCTTTTTTTTTTTTTCAAGTTTGTGCCTCTAAGATTCTTAAGGAAGATACTATTTGGTGAATTCTTTTACTCATGATCCATCCCTTTTATTTCAGAGCTGGGTTTAGAAGATGGGCAGGAGCTGTATGTAGCCGATGTGACGACACCCAACACTCTCACATTCCAGTTGCGGCTGGCTACAACTATGGACAACTCTTAATCCTGACTGCTTGGAGCAATTTTTTGTTTTTTTGTTCATTAGGCCTGCCTTGTTCTTTGTTTACACTGGTTGGCGAAAGCCAAAAAGATGACACAAAGAAATAACAATTGAAGGGCTCAATAGAATCAAGGCACCTTCACACATACAAATTTCCGTTTTTCTTGGTGTGTTATTTATGTGGGTAGCATTTGTAATTTTTCATGTTTGTTTACCTGGGGGAGAAATAACACCATTGGATATAAAATGAATATCTCAAAAGCTTGACTTTCCTGCCTTAAAATTTGTTCCTGATAATTTTATGTATGTGAGAATGCTCATGAGGACAATACTAAAACAATGTTAATATAATTGTAAAATATATCTTGGTGTTTTCTTTATGATTATCAAAAAAACAACAACTGAGCATCACAATTCTTTTAAAATGGTACTGCTTTGTGAGATTTCATTCTATTTTTAAGTATCATTTGATTTATCTGGGTAACAAAAATATCTAAGATGTCAAGTTAGTGAACAATATGATGGATAATTGACATGTTTTCCAAAATGGAATAAAATTAAAAAACAAAAGTATTTGAATTTTTTTTTTAATATAGAAGAATGAATACAAGTTTTGCGTTGTAAATATTCTGGTTCTTTCTTCAGTTCCATTTGTAACTTTGTTTGTCATTTAAGAACTATAGATGGTAAAACCAGTCCGAAGAAGTCATGTTCTTTATATATTTTCCAATAAAGAGAGAGCTATAAACCCCTCTTGTTATGAACCAAAATCATAATGGTGCAAAGCTACATTAAAACATTAACGAAAAAATTCATTTTTCTTCCAAAGATTTAAAGAAATAGAAATGAATATGAAATCCTACGAATGTTGCAACAGCTTTGCAATTATTTTATTTTCCCTGAAGGCCAAAATATGAATTAATTTGAAGAACAGAATTGCATTACAATTTTTACATACATAAAAAATGTCGTTCAATTTGTTTAAAATCAGGATGGAATGTTAGCAATACTATACACATACTACATGTAGTACAAGCCACATTTAATCAAATATACTTTGGCAGAAGGTAGCTTTAAAGATGTGTCTTCCTCTGAATAATTTTTTTTTAGTAAGTTTGCTCTAATTTTAATGAAATGTCAAGAAAGCAGAACTAGAAAAAAATTTTGAGCATTGTTTTGCTGTTTATGTAAGATTAAATAAGATACTTACTTAATTAATCTTCAAGGGGACATTTTTTAAATGTTTGATCAATGGTAATAAGTCGGAAAATTTTCATCATGTTTAAAAGATATTTTGCCCTTCCAAGTTTTCAGATATTTTGTCTTGCGCCTTTCACATGAAAATGATTTGAAAACAGTATAAAATCCCATAAAAGCTCTATTTGGGCCTCTAATTGCGATGTGTGCATTGTACTTCACTAAAGAAGCTAATAAAAAATTTAACTTAAACGTAAATTTATGTTAGGAAACAATGCTACAAAATTGATAAAGACTAGTACTAGTAGATTTGAAAGCTGTTTATTTCATTAAAAAAATGTAACAATCAACAGGTAGAGACCCGTTTGCACAACTTCAATGGCAAGTACTAGTGGTAACATTCTCTCATTCATAAAATTAATTAATTTACAGCTCAAACTTTCTGTACAAGTACTATCCTAATAGAAAAGTAACATTGTGTCATTTCTCATTTACTGACAACATTATCAAGCAATTGAACTCGTCACAGAAAGTTATTCCAGTCTGAGACGGAAAAAATATAAGGGACACAAGCTTTTTAGTTGCACATATAAGCATAGATTATTTCATAAATGATTAGAAATTTACAAATATTATTTCAATCAATTTGAGCCTTTTTTCTGCTCTCTCTCAATTAAAAGTTTAATAAACAATTGCAGAAATTGTTTTACTCTTAGCAAGACTTATTTAAATGTACTACCTTAATTACATTATAGATTTGAGAGGGAAGGGCAAGGGAAAAAAACTTAACGATATTTTATTGTATAGTTCCAAATCTATAAAAATACAGTAGAAACAGTACAGGGTATGGGCTTGGCTGTTCCACCGTCTAGCAATGCTTTGTGCATCTTCGTCTACTTTGATAGTTAGGTGCATCTATGGGAGACATGGCTTGAGCACTGGTGAATTACCACATAATTATGTGCACGTTTGAGGTGCCAGAATGAGATGTTTACTATTGTCACCTTCCTTATGATGGGAATAGGTTATGGTGCCAGAATGAGATGTTTACTATTGTCACCTTCCTTATGATGGGAATAGGTTTAGAACTGATCTACTCTTAAAGGTCTTGTTATTAGCAGGGCTAACTGATTTAGATTCTCGTTATTTCCAAAATAAACTATAGCGCGCAAATAGCGAGAAAAACGGGGAATTTTCAAACTTCTTGTTATTTGCAATGTCGTTAAAAATGAGGACTACTGTAATATAAATGAATTGGTCAGTTATGACATGCACCTATTTTTCCTACGCCACATAACACTTATACTGCCTATTTTAATGACGAAATTGCCATTGTCTATTAAATCTGATTCATTATCATTACAAATTTCGAAATGAGTCATTTTTAAACATAATATTCAACATCAAAACATCAAAATAGGCTTTTTAAGTGTAGATAAAATTCTTTGATCTTACAGTTGCACTGTACTTGACTTTACAATGCTCAAAAGGCTTTAAAATGTTACTATTTGAAAATAAATGGGCTACGGAATAAATCCCCTCTACCTCCACCAGAAAGTGAAAAACCTGTGGCGTTGAACTTGATCTTTCACTTTCAGTGCTCAAAAAAAGCATTTATACATTATTTGTAATGTTCACATAAATGGGCTTCGGAATAAACCCCCTCTACCTCCACCAGAAAGGGGAAAATCTGTGGCCTTGAACTTGATCTTTCACTTTCAGTGCTCAAAATAAAGCATTTATACATTATTTGTAATGTTCACATAAATGGGCTTCGGAATAAACTCCCTCTACCTCCACCAGAAAATGGAGAACCTGTGAGATTGCCTCGTCCTGGCCGGCCTCCTATCCCTCCGAGTCCTAGAGGATTTCCACCAAAGGGATCGGGGATTCCTACATTGGGTCGGAAAGCATCTGGTCTCCTGTTTTGGCTTGAGCCCATAGGGTTGGGAATTCCGCCTGAAGATGAATACAATGACAGTCTACTGTAATGAAAATTTGTTTATGACTGCCAAGAAAATTAAAGAATGAAACTTGTTATTGATAATTTATCTAAATCTGAACTGAGAGAAACTTTATTATTAAATGGAGCGATTATAGACGATAGAATCCACAGTTCTGGAAACATACACATACCTGCAGCAAATTCAGGATTTAGGTCATAGTCTCCCCCAATCATGTGGGGTGGAAACCTTATTCCAGGGTTGGGAAAAGGTCGCAAGCCTGCATGAAATTCGAAGAAAGGATCCACCTGATCTAACCCAAACTCCCGTCTTTGTCTCTCTCTATCTCGCCTCAAAAGGAATTCTTCCTTGTATAACTAAAGTGAAAAATGGACAAAGAGATAAAGGTGATCAATAGGCAGTTCAACTTGAAGTTTTTATAAATGATTTCATTATATAAACAAATTCAATACTGAGACTTGCAAAGTGAAAAAAAATCATTTTGATTAATCCATATCATACAGGATATCCTAAAAAAAAAAAATCGTTTGGATCAATTTTTGGAACAAAAACATTCATTATTCTCGCTTTTTATCTGTGTGTGCAAAAGTAAAAAAGAAGGTCTTAACAATTAAATCTTTGTCAAACCAATAGAAATCCATTGTGTGATGATACTTTCTTCTGAGATATCAGGTAAAATGATAAATTTAAAACTAGTTTCCATACAACTAAAATCAAAGAACTTTTTATTGGCCATTAGAGGAAAACACTGGAATTTAGAAATAACACATTACAACCATGAATAGAATGTTCAGAAGAAATTATTTTCTTAATTTTGTACTTCATTTAGCAGTTTGTGTCAGTTCCAAACAATTAATACAACATTATATTCTAGGTTGACAAATCAATTTTGACAGAACTCTTTTCTTCATTTTCATTGGGCAACGGGCTGGATATATTTGGATTGCTACAAAAACAGCTATTGATCAGACAATTTGTTACCTCCCTACCTCATACCAGTCTCTGTTTAATTCACTGTTTGCGGGCCCTGCATAACAAAAGAAAAAGTATGTGAAACATATTAATAACATTTTTAAAAAAATGTTTATTCATAATCTCCTTCAAAAAGGAGAACAAAGGGTTACATTACACTTGCAAAACATGCATCAAGATTTTTTGTTGTAAAGTTATTGATATTTATTTTACTTACTAAGCGTTTGGTAACAGAGAGAACACTCTGTTGTTATTGCTTATTTTCTGCTGGCTATTTACGGGACATAATAAATTACCAGATCCATTTTGTCCAAGCATTCAAGGAGTTGTGTTCATTTTCCAATGGACTTTTTTTAACAATTCAAAAAATAGGGGAACTATGACCATTGTCAACAGTAAGTATTTGAAAAATTATAGTAATGCCCCTTCTCCTGGGAATTGGCCAGAGAAATTTTCTTGTGTATGGTAAATTATGGGTTAAATTCAGTTAATCTAACACTAAAATCAAAGTTCAAGCTCATAAACTTGTTGCAGTGTGTCAAAGGTACCGTAAAAAAAACCCAACCCATTGCAGTTTGTCTCTTAAGAATTCATCATTAAAAGAAGGTGACAGAGTATCACACTTTCAAATCTGTACATCATATCTTAATTCTTTTACTTAAAAGTACAATTTTGATATATGTTCAGATTTGATTTAAATGCTGCCCAGGTAAAAATTTTCTTCATACGTCAACTTAGAGAAATAAGCAAAGACGGCTTCTTACTTCCATAGTCTCTGATGTAGATACGTCTCCATACAACCCGATCTTTGGCCAAAAAACTTAGATCCGATCCGGTTTGAGCAAGATGACAAAGTGTGACAGCATCCAGGGATGACAATATCCGTATCTGATTAAACAAAGAATGAGTAAACTAATTTTTCCATCTTTATTAGATCTAACGATATTTTCTATGAAAGGCAAGAATCAATATCTCAAACCTAAATTTATATTATTGCATGATCTTTGAGCTTAGATCTAAGGCAGCTGAAGCAATAAATGTGTATGTGTGTCCAGTGTTTGGAGATGTGTCTGTAGGTAACACTGAATCAGCTTCAAATGACCATTTTTGTGGTTGACAAACTTAGCTATACAATAGTCATAACATCCTTAGCATTGACTTAAAAATAGCAGTTACGACTTTAACTTAGTGTCAGCAAGTTTATATAAACCAGGTGAGATGCATTTGGTTCTAGGTCTCTTATTGTGGGAGGGAGCATTTATACAAGTAATTATCCCATTCAATCCCTAATTCTGAAGGAAAAAACAACAAACAAACAAACAAACAAACAAAAGCCCCTACCCATATCATTATCTAATGAAGAGATTATTTGCTAACACAAATCTCATGTGCATGGGTATGACCCCTTGTTCTACTTAAAATAAATAGTGAAGTGCTAAAGCACTAAAATATGCATTGTGGTTTCTTACTTTTATCTCAAATGGAAGGGAGGCAAATCCTTGTAAATCCGGCATACCAGCAGCTACAATTTGAAAAAAAAATTGTTTAAATCATAGTAATTACAAAACTTTACAGCCACATGAAAAGAAAGAAAAAAAATCCATTGACAGAAAGATAGCTCCCTCCTCCCCCAAGCAAAAAAACAAAAAAAATACTTGTGCGCATAATTAATATTTGAAAATTATGCTTTTTAAACTAGCAATTCAACAAAATATTTAATAGTAAATTTAATAAAAATGATAACAACTGTTCTTTCTAGGTAATGTGTTCTAGGTAATATGTTCATCAGCAAAAAAAAAACTAACAATCAAGATAAAATGAATATGTATATATACCTGTTGCTAATTCATTTTGTAGGGGAAGACAAACCATGTCTTTGAATTGTCTAGATAGTCTGTCAAGGCCTACATAGACTGATGGCACATCTGAACAGGAAAAGAAATATAAGTTGTTTACAAATCAACTTTGGCTACAGTTGTATGCCTCAAGTCTGATAAATAGAAAGTCGTGAAGGGCTTCTCAGCTGGTATTTTCATAATATATTATTACCTGACTGGGCCATTCAGGATAAGTGTGAATCTCTGTATAAGACTTTACATGAGATGTCTCTGGAAACCTTATGGACATAACAGCAAATATTTCGTACAACACACAACTTAGCCAATAATGATTTTGACCAACAAGCGTGAGATCGGAATTTCAATTGTTATGCCTCTATCCTGAAAGGGTTATCTCGGAAACCTAGAGGATGTATTATTACATGGTACATTAGATCTAGCAGAAGAATTAGATCTATACATGCATCTATCTGAATCACTATCAAGTTCTAAATCTTCATCTGATTCATGACTTGCCCCTGATTGTTGGCGTACAACCTTTATAAAACTATTTGCCGACGTTGAATTGCGGACAAACGAGCATGTTCACGATAGTTGGTAGCCATTTTGTATACAAATAGCAGCTGATGGAAATAAAAAAAACAGTGCACTGATAGACTACAATAGTTTAAAACTGACGTAATTTCAAGCTTGCAAAGCTAAATTTAGAATTAACATTATTGTTACAAACCCTCTAGGGACAAAATATGTCTAAAACTAACTTAAAAGTCATGTGCCACTCTTTGACCTTGACCCCTGGATTATTTTTCATGACGTACCTGATCCACGTACGGTGGACTTGACATAAAGGTAAAGTACAATCATGCACTGTGCGTTGAATCACAGACAGATAGTTTTATCTTGCTCATCTGTCTCCATTTTTTATTCTTTTGCAAATTTGAGCATTAGTTATCAGAGATGAGTCCAGCATTTACTTTATTTTTCCTTGAATAATTATTATAATAAAAAAAAAAATACATGTACCTACTTTCGGATAAACTCGTAATAAAATCAAGTGTCTTGAGCTGCAAATGCTCAGTCTTAAAAGGTTCCTCTGATCTTGTTAAACCTGTTGAGTAAAAAAAACAACACAGAAGTTAATATAGTCCTAGTTCCAAAGTAATAAAACGAAAACCTTTATGGTCGACCAAAATAACACTCTAGCCATTTGATAACGGCATAACAGTTATTTATAGTATACAAAATTAATTCACTTTACTAGTTAGTTGAAAACAATGAATTCAGTATCCATACAGTATAAATTAATTTAAACACATGCGATTTTAAAACCTGCAAAGCTTCTGATTTTAAATTGAAAGGGACAAAAAGCAAACAAAAATCAACCGTAGACTGGGGGTGCAAGACAAGTCTAAAATAAATCTTACCATGCACGATTAAAGAGTTGACCATGGGAACTCCAACCACTGAACATTCTCCAGGTTCTTTACCAGGGAGGTGAAGATGGTATTCACATTTGTAGAACCCAGACTGTTTCCAACCAGCGGGAATCTGCGTATCATCTGAATTCTAACGTGCATACACAAGAAAAGCAAATTTAGTTCCTATTTTTTACAAGGCCTATATCGTAAATTGCTATGCCTTACTAAAATATTTTCTATAAATTTTTGGGACATAAAACAATTTTAATAGTAATACCTGTATAAAAAAAAATAATGAACAAGAATTGAACAAAAGTCTCTGGTATTCAGTTTTATTTAAATAAAAATATCATCATCATCATCAAGTACCATGCCTCATAGCGTTGGTGATCATGTCCCTCCATATCTCTCTTTCTCTGGTTAGTTTCATCATCTCTGTGACCTTTGATATTTGTAGCCACTCCTTCATCCCGTCTGCCATTTTTTCTCTTTGCCTTCCTGGACTGCGTTTCCCATCAATCATTCCTGTTGTCACTAGATGTTCTAGTCCCTCTCTTCTCATCATGTGGCCAAAGAATGTTGTTTGCCTTTTCCTCACCTTGTTAATTATTGATGGTTTTGCTTGGGCTTCTTCTAAAACTTCTTTGTTTGATTTCTTTTCTGTCCAAGAGATGCGGAGCATTCGTCTTAAAAACCACATTTCTATTGCTTTCAGTTTCTTTTCTATCTGCTTTGACACCGTCCACGCCTCGCAACCATACATTAGAATAGGTTCTATGTAGCACTGAAGGACCCTTTTTCTTGTTTGGATGGAGATGCGCTTATTTGTTAAGATGGTTTTCATGCGCTGGAAACTTGCCTTTGACTGCGCTATGCGAGATGATATTTCGATGTTGTTTCTGCCATCGCCTGATATTATTGCCCCTAGATATTTAAAGCGGTCACTTTGTTTGAGTTTGGTTCCTTTGATATAGATGTCACTTGTCGGCGATATCTGTTCCTTGCTGATAACCATTACCTCTGTCTTTTTACTGTTCAGTTCTAATCCTTTTTTCCTGCTCTCCTCTTCTACAATGTTTACTAAATTTTGTAGATCATTGTTGTTTTCTGCTAACAATACTGTATCGTCGGCATATCTAAGAAATTTTTGGGAACATAAAACATTTATAATAGTAATACCTGTATATAAAAAAAATTATAAAAAAATGAACAAGAATCATTTCCTCAACAAATAATGGTCAGAACAAAGCTTCCTTGGGAAATAAAAATAAAAAAAAAAGCTTGAAAGAAACATACTGGTTGTGACACAAATCCAGTCTCCAACATGAGAGTGTGTATGACAACCCACACTGCGTCAGCTGCACAGTTACACGAAGCTGACAAGTAGAGCTGCTCTAGGAGCGCAGGAACTTGGGAGGCTGTGGACTCCCGCACAACCAGCGGCTCAAGAAGGAACCTGAGAGTGAAAGTGAATATATATATATAAATAATACATATATAGATGGAATAAAAAAAAGTTTAGAAAACAAGTGTCTTAATTAAATAATTATTTTAATAAGGCCCTCTACTTTTAAGTGCAAGTCTATGGAAAAAAATGTGGAGATTTATGTTAAAATTTTAAAGAAAAGAAAAAGAAAACTTGGACACAGTGTCTTAATTAAATAATTTGTTAATTTAAGGAGGCCCTGCACTTTAAAATGCCAGTATGTCAAAAAGAAAAAGAAGGAAATAATATTAAATAGGCTATTTCTTCTGTATTTTTCTATCATTTACCCATGGCATGCATTTTTATTTTTATCGGGCCATTGAAATATACTCACCTATTAACCTGTACAATTGCCTCGGATGGATTTCCTTGAGTGGATTGTTCAGGCTCTTGGTTTACCTTAGAAAGGAATAGAGAAAAGAAGAGTAAATCACCAAAAACATTTTTTTCACATATTGATAATAAAGTAATGCATTGTATTATAATTTAACAATTCTGAGAACAAGCTGGAGTTTTAAATACAAGTTTAAAACATTTAATACCAACCATGTATGAAAACGCCTTTAGCTTTGGCAAACAAAAAGAAAATTTGTAATAAAATATTTTTTTTTCTAAAATAAGTTTTTGGCTATCTTTTTGCAAAAAGGATTTTTCTCTATTGAATCATATCTGCCTCTTTAAAATTTTGAATAGTTTTTAGTGTTCATGTTAACAAACCAATTTCAAAACACAAAATTAATATGAATCCTTGAGTTGATTGCCTTGGTAATACAGCAAGTATTATATTGCCTTCAATTTGATAATGTTTAAAACCATTGCTTAGTTTCAGAGACATCAACTGGGTCAGTTACATATAAATGTTTACTGAACTTTATTCGACAAAAAGCAGAGAAGAATATCAAATGTGAAAATTCAGTCCATGATTATATGTATACTAGTATTAAAGAAAAATTAAATTTTGTACTAAAAATTGTCTATATCTCAAGACCCTGAATTATTTTTTTTTTTATTGTTTCACCATTGTCAAAAATATGACCAATTTTCTCCCTTATCATTGTGATGGACTAATGAGATCTATAAATTGTTTTTCTTTTTGTTAACCAACCATATTTGCATCGTCTTTGTTTTGCTCTGTGTCAGAAGCAACAGTGATCATGCTGATATCCGATGGCTGAGGCGCTACTTCTGTTGCCTCGCCATTAGTCCAAGATCCAAGAGGCTGGGGGCGCTGGCTATCATTCCTGTGTGGATCAACCTAATACAATACATAGGCGAAGTCATGTTTTCAATTGAGAAAATGTTTAATATATATATTTCAAGTGATATATGCATGATTAATGGAAACATCAGGTTCACTTCCATTTTGCTCTCATTCAGTTTCACAGTTACTTGTATAGAAATGTATTGTAGATGTAAACTACTTTTAATTTTTCAATTGAATTATTTAAAAAAGAAAAATTTCGACACAAATTAGGAAAGAAAATTGTATGTTCCTCTGCTTTTTAAGGTGTTTTTTATTTTTTATTCCATCAGTTGTTTGGTGTTTGATGACATGATTTGAAATTCACTTTAAAAATAAATAAACATAATGAATAAAAAAAAAATTCTTTTGGCATTTTAAACTAAGTCTTATTTCCTTCTGGAAACCAGGCATAATAAACATTACATTTTAAAATTACATGTCATAGAGAGAAACTAGAAAGCACATGCTATAAAATTATCTTTCTAAAAATAATGTGAGACTTAAGATTCACATAAATTTTATTATTGCCAAACGTCAACACTCATGAGACAACTCTAAAATACATTAAAAATGAATCATACCTGTCTAATAGGCAAATTGGATCCAATTATATGAAGCAAATCTCCAGATACAATCCCTACACTTGCAAGGGTCTCCTCCTCTGAAGGTAATGCATCAGTTTTGTTCAAGCTGAGGTCAAAGTCACTGTTCAAAATAGAAATAAATATAAATAGAATATCTTCAAATCTATTTTTTTAAATAAAAGAGTAAATACACAGCCCACTTATAAATCTAATACAGTGTCGGTTATGCCATTTATCGTCGTTGATGTTTTGTTAGTTTGATTATTCTATTGCTGAAAAAAAATATTTAAGAGGCTATTGTTAAATGCCATATTCCTCGAAAGTAAATAGGCACATTACCTGGCATTCAAATTATCAAATTCTCTTCCACTGTGCAGTGAATTGGAACATACCCAGGCTAAGGCTGGCACAAGTCGAGATCAAGAGAGTGCACCCTTTTAGAGTCAGTTGACAAATTAGTGATCGAATTTGTTGAGGACGGGATGCTTGTTGCATTTTTAAGTCACATTTACACCTCAGTGATATACCTTAAACCCTCTAGAAGGCTTTATCATATTTATGAGGCAAATAGCAGGTTTGTAGATGGCTGAACTAAAGAGGAAAAAAAATATGTTTAAAAGGGGCAGAGGGTTTGAGGACCGAATGGATTTGTAAACAGAGAGTTCTTTAGCGGAGACCATTTGACTATCACGTGACCACATTTGCATCCCTGGCAAAATCTGTTTTACCAAAGAAATAGACTTGGGTTGGGAAGAGTGGCACCTATTCAATGACCTGAAACCCCTGCTCATCAATCCAAAGATTATCATGTAACCAGTCAACTGACTTTGAAATAAAGTTATTTTAAAGAAATAATCTGATAATATGACTTACTGATCCTCCAAACCAAACTGTGACGAAACAACACTTTTTAGCTCACTAAATGTGACTGTTGATGGATCTCTTTGCTCCAAATCTATGACTTTGCTTTCATGTTGAAGTTTCACTCGTATCTTCATAATGGATTTAATAAACTTCAAATGGAATAATATCAATTTCGTGTCTAGATATAGATCTAGAGAGATTAAAATTAGCCTAGATCTAGATCTAGATCTAGGCCTAAATTATAGACTAGTCTATCAAGAATTCCCTAGCCGTCTAAGTATCAAGAACTTTGTTTTTTAAGCCTAACAATAGAATAGGCCCTATAGATATAGAATCTAGGTCTAGACAAGTCTAGATCTATCTTTGCATTAAAAAATAAATAATTGACCTAGACCTAGATCTAGATGTTAGAATTCCAAGTCACATAATAATCTAGAATCTAAAAAAAAAAAACTCTTGTGTCTAGCCAACTTTGCCACTAGACGATCCCGATCAGTTGCAGTTTGTTTTGATTTTTTGTTGTTGAAAACAAGATCTTCGGTACAACCTAGCCCAAGCAGTAACAAAATAATCTGGGCTTGGGACTAGGAACAATATTTAATCCTTATTCATTTTTAATTTTTGTTATCAACTAGAATGGATCTAAAACAGTTATAAAGAGAAGTAAACAAATATGAAAAAAACAACAACATGGTAGGTTATGACACTAGTCTACAACGATACTGTACCCTTAATTTTGCCTAACCATCGCCGGGAGTTGTGGCGTGCTCCTGTAATCCAGCTACCTGGAGGCTTTGTCAACTTGTCCAAACTAGTTTTTTTCTTTTTTTTTAATGTTACCATTATTTTTTTTTGTCAACTTTTCCAAACTAGTTTCTTTTCTTTTTTAAATGTTACCATTATTTTTTTTATCAACTTGTCCGAAAAAGTTTTTTTCTTTTTTTTAAATGTTACCATTATTTTTTTTGTCAACTTGTCCAAACTAGTTTTTTTCTTTTTTTTTAATGTTACCATTATTTTTTTTTTGTCAACTTGTCCGAACAGGTTTTTTTTCTTTTTTCTAATGTTACCATTATTTTTTTTGTCAACTTGTCCGAACAGGAGTTTCATTTTGTTCATATTTTTTTATAGTAAAAATCAAAGAAGGCTTTTTTTTTTCTTAAACTTGTGAGACTATTCTCTAAAACATTACATGTTAATTAATGGATCTAAATAAGTCAATAGTGGGCTCGCACGTGTGAATGGGCGTTTGTTAGCAGCCCATCCGATATAGTCGGATAGTTCATATTTTTTTTTTTTAAGTAAAAATCAAAGAAGGCTTTTTTTCGTAAACGTTTTAACAGCTACAGTATATACTTATATAGGGCTTTGAAACTACACTCTAAAACATAACATGTTCATTAATGGATCTAAATAAGGAATAAAGAACATTTAAAAGTTATTGTGAAAAAAAAACAAAAAAAAAAACAAAACAAAAACAATAATGATAGCTAATGATTCTAGTCTAGAACGATACTGTTCCCTTAATTTTGCCTAATCATCGCCGGGAGTTGTGGCGTGCTCCTGTAATCCAGCTACCTGGAGGCTTGAACTGGTGGACGGCTTGAGGTCGGGGGTTCTGCTCTCGGACGTGCCATGTCGATCGGGTGTCCGCACTAAGCTCGGCATCAATATGGTCATCTTGGGGGAGCCCGAGATTGCCAGGTTGTCTAAGGAGGGACGAACCGGCCCAGGGGAGAAATCCAGCAGGCAAAAGTCCCCGTGTTGAGCAGTAGTGGGATCGCACCCGTGAATGGCCGTTCGTTGGCAGCCCGTCCGATATAGTCGGACCCAGTTCTTTTCATTTTTTTCTTTTTAAATGTTACCATTATTTTTTTTTTGTCAACTTGTCCAAACAGGAGTTTCATTTTGTTAGTTCATAGTTTTTTTTGCTGGTATAAGTCAAAGAAGGCTTTTTTTCTAAAACGTTTTAACAGCTAGAGTACATAATTATATAGGGCTTTGAAACTACACTCTAAAACATAACATGTTCATTAATGAATCTAAAGGTTCTGCTCTCGGACGTGCCATGTCGATCGGGTGTCCGCACTAAGCTCGGCATCAATATGGTCATCTTGGGGGAGCCCGAGATTGCCAGGTTGTCTAAGGAGGGACGAACCGGCCCAGGGGAGAAATCCAGCAGGCAAAAGTCCCCGTGTTGAGCAGTAGTGGGATCGCACCCGTGAATGGCCGTTCGTTGGCAGCCCGGCCGATATAGTCGGACCCAGTTCTTTTGCCTTTTTTTTGTTTTGTTTTTTAAAATGTTACCATTATTTTTTTTTGTCCGAACAGGAGTTTCATTTTATTAGTTCATGTTTTTTCTTTTTTTTTTTTTTTTAGTAAAAATCAAAGAAGGCTTTTTTTCGTAAACGTTTTGACAGCTAGAGTACATAATTATATAGGGCTTTGAAATATAGCCGGACCCAGTTCTTTTGCTTTTTGTTGTTGTTGTTGTTGTTGTTGTTTTTTAATGTTACCATTATTTTTTTTGTCAACTTGTCCGAACAGGAGTTTCATTTTGTTAGTTCATATTTTTTTTTTTAGTAAAAATCAAAGAAGGCTTTTTTTCGTAAACGTTTTAACAGCTAGAGTACATAATTATATAGGGCTTTGAAACTATAACCGGACCCAGTTCTTTTGCTTTTTTTTTTTTTTTTTTTTAAATGTTACCATTATATTTTTTGTCAACTTGTCCGAACAGGAGTTTCATTTTGTTAGTTCATATTTTTTTTTTTTTTTTTAGTAAAAATCAAAGAAGGATTTTTTTCGTAAACGTTTTAACAGCTAGAGTAAATAATTATAAAGGGCTTTAAAACTACACTCTAAAACATAACATGTTAATTAATGGATCTAAATAAGGAATAAAAAAAATTTAAAAAGTTATTGTAAAAAAAAAAAAAAAAAAAACAATAATGATAGGTAATGATTCTAGTCTAGAACGATACTGTACCCTTAATTTTCCCCAACCATCGCCGGGAGTTGTGGCGTGCTCCTGTAATCCAGCTACCTGGAGGCTTGAACTGGTGGACGGCTTGAGGTCGGGGGTTCTGCTCTCGGACGTGCCATGTCGATCGGGTGTCCGCACTAAGCTCGGCATCAATATGGTCATCTTGGGGGAGCCCGAGATTGCCAGGTTGTCTAAGGAGGGACGAACCGGCCCAGGGGAGAAATCCAGCAGGCAAAAGTCCCCGTGTTGAGCAGTAGTGGGATCGCACCCGTGAATGGCCGTTCGTTGGCAGCCCGTCCGATATAGTCGGACCCAGTTCTTTTCATTTTTTTTTGTTTTGTTTTTTTAAATGTTACCATTATTTTTTTTTATCCGAACAGGAGTTTCATTTTATTAGTTCATATTTTTTTTCTTTTTTTTTAGTAAAAATCAAAGAAGGCTTTTTTTCGTAAACGTTTTGACAGCTAGAGAACATAATTATATAGGGCTTTGAAATATAGCCGGACCCAGTTCTTTTGCTTTTTTTTGTTTTTGTTAAATGTTACCATTATTATTTTTCTCAACTTGTCCGAACAGGAGTTTTATTTTGTTAGTTCATCTTTTTTTTCTTTTTTTTTTTTTTTTAGTAAAAATCAAAGAAGGCTTTTTTTCGTAAACGTTTTAACAGCTAGAGTACATAATTATATAGGGCTTTGAAATATAGCCGGACCCAGTTCTTTTGCTTTTTTTTTTTTTTTTGTTTAAATGTTACCATAATTTTTTTTGTCAACTTGTCTTAACAAACAGGAGTTTCATTTGTTAGTTCATATTTTTTTTTTTTGTAAACATCAAAGAAGGCTTTTTTTAACATAAACGTATTAACAGCTAAAATAAATAAATATAAAGGGCTTTAAAACTACACACTAAAACATAACATGTTAATTAATGGATCTAAATAAGGAATAAAAAAAATTAAAAAAATTATTGTAAAAAAAAAAACAAAAAAACAATAATGATAGATAATGATTATAGTCTACAACGATACTGTACCCTTAATTTTAACCAAAACATCGCCGGGAGTTGTGGCGTGCTCCTGTAATCCAGCTACATGGAGGCTTGAACTGGTGGAAGGCTTGAGGACGGGGGTTCTGCTCTCGGACGTGCCATGTCGATCGGGTGTCCGCACTAAGCTCGGCATCAATATGGTAATCTTGGGGGAGCCCGAGATTACCAGGTTGTCTAAGGAGGGACAAACCGGCCCAGGGGAGAAATCCAGCAGGCAAAAGTCCCCGTGTTGAGCAGTAGTGGGATCGCACCCGTGAATGGACGTTCGTTAGAAGCCCGACCGATATAGTCGGACCCAGTTCTTTTGATTTTTTTTTCTTCAACTTTTTTTTTTTTAAATGTTACCATTATTTTTTTTTGTCAACTTTCCGAACAGGAGTTTCATTTTGTTAGTTCATTTTTTTAAGTAAAAATCACAGAAATTTCGTAAACGTTTTGACAGCTAGAG